>JAVSBS010009150.1:14801-68896 GCA_033124195.1 Coracias cyanogaster | reverse complement strand
CCATAACAGAACCATTAATAAATGCACTTTATAATGAATGAATTTTTTACTTTTTGTATCAAATATATTTTTGGAAAATTATTTAATTACATTGGCAATTTCTTAATATCTGGTCCATTTGTATACTTTCTCATTTGTGCACTTTCCCACTGCTTTGGGCCTGTCCTTTCAAAAAGGAGACTCAAGCACTGACTTCTGCCTGCCTTAGGTTCCATTCAAGGACCACTTAATTTGAAGTCAGGCTAAGAAAAAGACATTTTATACCTAAAAGAACTGCCTTACAATTTCTAGTCACAGAAAAATATCTGACAAACTATGTTACATATCTTTAGTTTCAAAAAGTGGTCTGGCAGGTTCACTGTACCAATGCTCACTGTAGCCTGGGAAAATATCAGAAGCAGAAATTTCAGGAACAGCCATAGGAAAACATAAGGATACCCACTAATCTGAAACGAAGTATCAGTCACATTTACAAATTACCTTAAAACACTTTCAAAAATATGTAATAGTCTGTAAATAAAACAAAGTAGCTTTTTGAACAAAGCCACCAGTGAAGCATGACTAAGTTTTTGTCTCTGCTTATCAACTGTGGGCTCTGAATGAAGGCAAAAAGGACAAAGGTAACTTCAGATGCACAGAATACAACAAAGAAAAGAAAAATCTATTAAATTTTATTTTTACCTGGATATGGCACTCTCCCCTTTGTTACCAGCTCTGTCAGCAAAATTCCAAAAGACCACACATCCGACTTGATTGTAAACCGACCATACAACGCTGCTTCTGGAGCAGTCCATTTAATTGGAAATTTAGCTCCTACAAACATTGGAAAGACAGACACTCAATCTTCTCTTGCTTATGCTTTATTTGCTTACACTTCAAAATACTTTTAAAAGAATACTGAACTTTAAAAAAAATTACATTTCGCTTTGTTGACAAAATTGGAGGTAATTTAGTATTTTTAATATTTGAAACCGGAAACCAGTTTCAAACTAGGGCAGCAATTACCAGCTACAATTTTTGGAAGCAGCTAAGACACCTGGGATTCTTCATTATGTTTCAAAAAGTGGGATGATCTTCAGAATCTGATAAACAATCTCTCTGGAATCTCAGCTCTCTCCAAACTGTAGGAAGTTTCACCAAAACAAAACAACTTAAAAACATTTTTTGAAAACATAAGGAAATGCCAGATGATTCTGCACATTAAAAAGTTTACTATAGTTGCAGGTGAGGTGAGGGGGACGCCTAAGCATAGCTGTGAAAGCACACTTACATGCATAATCTTTATTCATGTGGACAGAATGTACAGATGAATTCTGCTAAATGTAATAGTTCTAAGTAATTTGAAGGTAACTGGTCTTATTTATTCAGTAAATAAATCAGTCTTACCTTGTCTTGCAGTGTACTCATTGTCCTCTATTAACCTTGCTAAACCAAAGTCTGCTATTTTACACACAAGATTGTCTCCTACAAGAATGTTAGCTGCCCGAAGATCCCTGTGGATGTAGTTCATTCTTTCAATGTAAGCCATGCCATCAGCAATCTTAAAAATAAAGTTTTATTAAAAGATTATTTTTCATGACTATAAACATTTCTCCCAAGCACTAAGCTGTACTGCTTTCTCTCAACTCCATTCTCATTGTCTAAGTAGAAGAAGTATAGCATAACAAGAGCTTGTGACGGCACCGATTAGAGTGTGTCTGGCTATACGGTATCTGCTAATTGGGAACTAGACTGTTTCTTTTTGACAAATTACAAACCTACAAGAGAATATGTAAGACAGAACAGCATACAATAGCCAGAGCATTCAATATTTGCTTTTAGATGATATAGTATATAGTTTTAAATCTCCTCTCCAAGCACAAAATACAGTTTTCTTGGTTTATACAATGTACCTGAGCAGCCATGTCGACCAGCTGTGGGAGTTTTAAGTATTTCCCTTCTCCTTCTTTAAGAAAGTCTAGCAAGCTGCCTGTAAAAGATAACACATTTTGGAGGAAAAACAAAGGAAAAACCCAAAATATTAATTTGACCCGAAAACATGAATGAGGTTTTTTCTCCTATACATCATAATTTATACATTCATCTCCCAAAATCTGTGTTTGAAAATCTGTCATTTAACAGAATACATAACTCAATGATCATGCCTGGATTTGACTCTGCCCTGATAACCAGTTAGTGCAAGTTTTATCAAAATATTTTTGGAATCCATTTGAATAATTCAGATAACTGAACACTAAATAAAACAGACTGCTGCTGATGATTATATGGCAATATATACGGATTTTTCCCAATATTCATGGTATCAATGCCTTTCCTAGTTAGACTTTTTTTTCCACAGTGAGATGTATAATTAAAGAACAAAAAAAAATCTCCTATCCATTACTTATTTTTTTTCTGCCAGTTCCAGTTGTACAGAAATGATTCTGAAATTATTACTTTTATTTTGTTGCTTTTTCTTTCTTACAGGGGAAGCCAACAGTATCTTCCACTCTTTATGATATGTTATCTTCTCCAATTTATATAATGCAATCACGTCCAGAACGTTACAACATGAGTAGTATTGGAAATCAGTTCCAAGGACCTGCGCTCCTTTTAAGACAGAGATCTTTACACACATGGTAAAACTCTGTCTCTGACGTAACAGCTTTCCCTACAGATGTCTTTATGCCATAAGGGTATAGGAACATGAACTCTTTAAGAAACTGGTGAAGACTGAGAACTGATCAGTCTCATCACAGTTGAAATTATAATGACAAAAGTACAAGTGTGGCAATGGTAGGGGAAAAAAAACCTCTGAATTGCAGACTGTGCAGTGGATTCATGGTTATAGCTGTGAATTAGATACCTCCAGTGTGGTTTTAGTCATGTCCTGTATTTCTGCATTGAAAGTAAGTGTGGCAGGCCAGACTCACACTGCTGCTGTTTGTTGTGTGTCTTTGCACAGACTTTTTCCTGTTTTGGTTCATGAGCTCAACGAAGAGCAAACATTTTGCGCTGACCTCTAGTAACCTGTCCACATTTTAAAAAAAATTGGGTACTGTGCAGTTCTTATCCACCTCCTTTCCTTGTGAAAAGAGAAAGAAAAGGGAAAAAAAAAAGTTTTACTAACTGTCAAGTATGACAGTTTTTTTAAATGTGAGAAGTTTTAAAAATGAAAAACAGAGGCTTCTGATGGCAACTTGAATCCATAACTTAGACTTACTCTTACCAGGATAGCAACATTTCTGTGAGGTGAACAAAAGTCTGCATTTTATAAAACTGGAATAATTGACTTGAAAATCTGCTGCTTCTTAACACTAATATGCTTATGATATTTCTTTCGACATTCAGCCTAAAGCTCTACATCTTTGTTTCATCAGCAAGCAGAAATGATACAAAGCAAAGGAAGAAGGATGAAAGACTGAAAACAAGGAGATAATGGAGGGACCCTGCAAAAAAACCCCTCAACCTTTTAAAAATGTACTACTATACTGCTGGAAAAGAAAAACTAAAAAAACCAACCTCAAACCTGAACTGATTCTGCTGCTGTGAGCCCAATCTGTATACAGGCAGGTGTATTCTTATAATAACATTCCCAGCTATACCATTCAATTTAAATGCAACAGGCAATGCACATGAAAAAATGAGAAGAAAAAACCCCCCAATCTTGTACTTGGAAGATTAACAAGGGTGACACAGATGTGCAAAAAAAAAAAATCATGCCTCCACCCATGATCTCAATCAGAACTGCTTCAAGTAAGTCAAGCACTGCTCATTTTAACTTAATCAAAATTACCAGTTATACTCCAGTCAGCTTAAACCTAACATTAAACATTTAATTTGTTGCTAGGATCTTAAATCATCTTTTAAATATAATATCTTCAAACTATTCTGTCACACACCTTTTGTCATAAATTCAGTGACGATGTAAATCGGTTCCTCAGAAACAACGGCATACAGTGGAACAAGTTTGTCGTGTCGTAATTTCTTCATTATCTGGGCCTCCTGCAGGAAAGCTTCTGGCATCATTGTACCAGGTTTTAGTGTTTTGATTGCTACTTTTGTGGTTCCGTTCCATGTTCCTAGAGAAATAAATTGGATTTCAATCTCTCCTACAATACTGAAGAGATTTGCTCCTGAAACTGTTTGCTTTTTGCTTCCGTGTAGCTAGCTAACAGTATATTTATAAATTAGAACTATATTGAATAGTATTTTTTCCTTTATGTGACAGATGATAATTGGTAACTTTTTCTCATCAACTCTTTATCAGATTATCTTTTCAGATTCCAATACCAATTTACTTAAAATACTATTAAAATATTCACATGAACAACTGAAAGGTGTCATATTATGCTCTTACCCATCCATACTTCACCAAAACATCCTTGGCCCAACTTAACTTCCAGTCTCAAAGATTCTCTAGGAATTTCCCAGGCATCTTTTGCTAGTCCCTGCGTTTGTGGTTTCACAGTGGGACACACAGTTGTTAGCTTATGACACAGTCCATCAGCATGTTCTGGAAAATGGAAAACATAATATTTGTTGTTAAGCAGGGGTAAGACTGTAACAAAAGCAGCATCCTAATGTTGATAAAAAGAACTAGCCCATTTACTGTTTGTTGAAATAAAAAAGAAATTTAATAATTGATAATTTGAAAAATAACCTACATATGCAGTTTTTCTTCCTCGTGATAGGCACAAGGTAGCCTTGGGACACTAGGACTTGGGCTTACCTCTGTAGTGTTTCACCAACTTCTGTAAAGATTCAAATTGTGCTCTGGTTGTGATATAGTATCCACCGTTGTCAAGTTTTCTGATTTTGTAGTGTTTCACATTATCACCTCTGACCTCATCCCAATCACGTATTGAAAGGGAGTAAGCACCTAGGAAACAAGCAATATTTGGTTCTTCAACAAAAATGTAAAAACATATTTAATATATCTCCGCTGCTGTCATTATACACATACGTGTGTGCACGTGCATACCTAAAATGGGATAGGCATAAAAATGCTCATTTTTTCCACTTTGGTGGGGGAGGGGTTGGGGAATGGGAGAGAGAAGAAATATACATAAATACACATACCTTTAGTGGTTTCACTCTCTCTTACTAAGAAAATACCACGTTGGTTCCCAGGGTTTAAAAGTAGCCTTTCTGCATCCTTCCGACCCATCTTACCAAAATACCACCTAGAAAATGTTCAAGGAAATATATGTAAGTAAAAGCTTCCTATGTTTTGGTAATCATACAAACACAATATTTAGAAATCTCAGATCAAAAGCTTTAAGATGATCTATTTCTATATGACTTTCATTTCCACTGTTTGCAAAACACACGTAGAGGGGCCCCTATCTGCAAATACTATGTTTTTCTGATGGTTTAACATAGACATCAACAGTACTTAACATCGAAAGTAACACTCTCCTCCTGGTTAAGAAGTTCACATGTCCAGCTGAATTAGATAACACACTTCGGTAGCACACTCAAAACACTGCAGCAGCTGAAACTACCTCTCTAAGAAGTTTTGGCTATATGTTAGAAAACAGTATTTAATGCAAGGTGTGTGTGCATAAATATCACTGGATCACAGGTTCATTCGAGCTGGAAGGCACCCTTGGGAGTACGCCTCCTGCTGCAAGCAGGGACAGCTGTGAGAACAGACCTGGTTGCTGAGGGTGTTGCCCACTCCAGTCTTGAAAATCTTGAAGGATGGACCCTGCACAGCCAGCCTGGGCAACTTGTGTCCTTGCTTGGCTGTCCTCAGGATAAAAAGGATGCTTCTTCTATCCTGCTGGAACTTCTACTGTTTCAATATCTATTGCCTTCTGTCCTTCTCTGCCTCAGTAGAGGGACCACTTTTTTCTACTGATCATTTAGAAACAACCCTGTGGTAGGTATCATTGACTTCTCTATGAGTAACACTTTTGTTGCTTCCTTCTGATACAAAAAAGTATGCAGGTATTTTAAAACACCTGCATTTTTTTCTTGCCTTAAGTTCTTACACAAAAGGAATTTCTTCTTTTATGCTTCCATCACCCTGATGAACAGCCTGCACACAGCTCTGCCCTGAGCCAGTGATGATTTTAAGGTCCATCTCCCTATGAATCCCCAGACTTCAGAATAACATTTATTTCTAACTGCATTTTTTTTTAATTGTGTGCCTCAAAAGTAACAAAATGATGCAAAGTGCAAATTTCAATCACTGACATTTGGCGCTGTCACATCACCCTAGGACTACGGAAGTGATTGTACCCTGTACTTAGTACTGGTGAGGCCACACCTCGAGTACTGTGTTCAGTTTTGGGCATCTCAATAAAAGACAGACACTGAGGTGCTGGAGCAGGTCCAGAGAAGGGCAGTGAAGCTAGTGGAAGGCATAGAGCACAAGTCTTATGAGGAGCAGTTGAGGGAACTGGGGCTATTTAGTCTGAAGAAAAGGAGGCTTATTGCTCTCTACAGCCTCTGCAAGGAGGCTGTAGAGAGGCGGGTGCCAGTCTCTTCTCTGAAGTCACAAGTGATAGGACTCAAACAGACTCAAATTGCACCAGGGAAGGTTTAGGCTGGAAATTAGGAAAAAATTATTCACTGAAAGGCTTATCAAGCACTGGAACAGGCTGCCCAGGGAAGTGGTTGAATCACTGTCTCTGGATGTGTCTAAAAGTCATGTAGATATGGTGCTTAGGGTCATAGCAGTAGACTTAGTAGCGTCAGGTTAACAGTTGGTCATGATGATCTTGTAGGTCTTTTCCAACCTAAATGATTCTACAGTTCTATGATCATCAAGCAAATCTGGTTTCATGAGTGCTGGGAGAAGAAAAGTAGTATTGGAAAATGGTGCAAAACAATGGTTTTGTGGGTGAAACAATTTGTGGGGGAAAAATGTAGGTAAGGAGGGATCATTTTGTTGGCCTGTGAACAAAATGGCCTGTGCAATCATTTGGGAATTTGAAACTTATTCTTCCTTTTTATCATACTTGCAGTTTGGCTGTTTAAGCAGATGTTAAAACTGGATATGAAAGTACATACACTTGAGAAAATTTGGATGTAAACCTATAACCTTATTGAAGCAAACCTGAACCCTAGTCAATTACTTCACATGAAAATGCCTCTTCCCCAGGCTACAATTTACAAACTATATTGTTAAGTGCTATTTTATTACCTATAAAATAATAGTAGAGCTTACTTGTTCTTTTTATGAGCATTAAACATTAACATTATAGTATCATTCAAAAAGCACATGGATAATAAGGATCCTGTCCAACCAAGCAGTTTGTGATATAAATACCTTCAGGCTTAGAAAAGACCAAAGACAATCCTACAACTTGGGACTGTGTACGACTGACTCTTCATTTGTAACTCCAATTGCAATCACAACACAAAACCTGTAAATATTAACAAAGCCCAGGGCTAGCAAATGAATTCTATTCCAAATGCTGTGGTGATATTTAATAAAATTAGAACCAGTTCTTTAAAATAGTCAGTTTAAATAAGCTTCTTCCGTCATTACCCCTCAGTCTCACCTCCATTCATCACATAAACCCATGACAAATCCCACCACCCTCTTTTGCCAGTCTTTAGGAGCAATGTCTTTGCAGAAACACTGCCGCCTCAGTTTGCAAAGGGCTGTCGTTTCCACTTTACCACCTCTGCAGCTGTAATGACAATATGCTTTTATTGCATAGTTTAAAAAAATCCCTCAGCTTTTTTTCAAAAAAGCTGAGATCAATAATTTTAAAAGCAGCTGAAACTCCGGGACATAAAACAGAATCACAGAATCATAGAATTGTCAGGGTTGGGACCTTAAAAATCATCTAGTTCCAACCACCCTGCCATGGGCAGAGACACCTCCCACTAGAACAGGCCCCATCTAGCCTGGCCTTAAAAACTTCCAGGGATGAGGCTTCCACCACCTCTCTGGGCAACTTGTTCCAGTGTCTCACCACCCTCACGGTGAAGAACTTCTTCCTAACATCTAATCTGAATCTACCCACCTCTAGTTTTGATCCATTCCCCGTAGTCCTACCACTACCTGACATCCTAACAAGTCTCTCACCAGCTTTCTTGTAGGCCACCTTAAGGTACTGGAAGGCCACAATAAGGTCTCCTCAGAGCCTTCTCTTCTCCAGACTGAATAGCCCCAACTCTCTCAGTCTGTCTTCATAGGAGAGGTGTTCCAGCCCTCTAATCATCCTCGTGGCCCTTCTCTGGACACATTCCAGCACGTCCATATCTTTCTTGCAATAGGGGCTCCAGAACTATTGTCTGAACTAGTATAAAAATAGCCCTTGAAATTCAAGAATTACCAATACTTTGAGTGGACTTCTCAAAGTTTTTCACAGCTATCAAAATAAAACAAACATCCCAAATTCTTTTTAATGCTGCTGGCCTATGCTCTTTTTCTTTACTGATCACAATGCATTATTAAAGAAGAACACAGACACGGCTTATTCCAACTAAAGGAAACCTACAGAAATTATATTCTCAATATATCACTGTATTAATATGGCCTGAGAAAAGTCTATGCCTGTTCAGCCATGCCTTAATTTAACTGCCTTTCATTTAAGTCAGCAACCAGTAAAGTACCTTGGCATTCATGATACTGTTGTTTACAAAGAAATGAAAAAAAAAAAGTGCTAAGCTGTGCCGTAAGCAAAGCATAGAGCAAAGCTGATGTGGCCAGGAGCCAGCGCTCAGCACTGTGTACTAAGAGTACTAATGCAAGACTTTGGGGATCACTATCCTGGCACACGGGACTTTGGTTTCTACAGTTATGAAATGTACCGAGATGTTCTTCTGAGCAGGAGGCACAGGGCCTCCCACAGTCGGGAACTGCCACCTCCAGAGTTAGGACTCCTACACAGTTCTCTCCTTTTTTCTTCCAAAATAGAGTCAGATGAGCATTAGGGTAAAAATAGAGAATCCTGGTGTTGTTTTTTGCCCTGTCTTCTCTCTTGAGTAATTTGAGCAAGCAGTGATTTATTAACAGAGTTTTCTTAAAAATATAGACACAAGAGACTAAATCTCTCTATAGCTGTACTGGCACGGATGGTTAAAATTAACCCCATGCTTTAGTCAAGCTACTGCCTCCATCCTAAATTTCCAGAACATCCACTTCACAAAAAAAAAAACAACCCAAAATATGAGTAATTGGCTGTCAGAATATCTAAAGTAAAATAATTATCTGAAAAGTCATCCCACAACCCACTGACTATAGATAAGAATATAAGGAGACACCTTTCTTCTGCATTAAGACAAGCAGATTCTGGGGGCCCAGTCTAAAGAGGATAAAGCCATCTCATGGCTGCCTTCACTTTCAGCAGGTTTTGAGTACGGTTTTTTTTGTCTGTCTGTTTCTTTTTTTGTGGATGGTTTGTTAGAGATTTTTTGCCTGTCTCTTTGTGGAGTTTTTTGTTTGTTTGGCTTGGGGTTTTGTTTTTAGGTTAGCCAACGAGCTGAATCCACTTATCAGACAAGAGGAGGAGGTCTGGAGGCTTCAAAGGGCTGGGTGCAGATTGCAAGCATGAATGAGGAAAAAGACTTACCTTTTGAGAAGCTATGAACCATTAACTCAACTCAGCCACATCAAGAGGCTCAGCTTCCTGAACTGGTCACTACACAATTGCAGGACCACTTTTACTAGTGCAAGAAAAACAGTGGAAACAAGGGAAACCATCCACAACTACAGCAGCCCCTATTTAAGCCAGCTGAAATTACTGTGTGAAGAGACAGGGATGCACTTACATCTGCAGTGCACACTAATCTGTAAACTACAGAGACAAAGTAAAAAATGTTAGACTCTTACAAATGCTAGCAATCAATTTTAAAGTCAGCATTCATCATTGCTTCTGTAAAAACTGAGACAGCCTTCTCTCCTTTCCAGTTATCAGTTATGAAAAATTAATTTTAGACTTGTCAAAATCTTATTTCATTTAGAGATCAACGTTGTTGCAAAGTTTAAGTAGGAAACACACAATTGGACAAGTTTAAAAGCTAGAAATTAAAGATGTATAAGCCTTTAACTCCTAAAAGCTGTCTCTGCTTTTCCCAGCACATACATTCAGACTGCAGGCACAAGTGCTTTGATAACAGTTCCTAAGATATATCTGCATTTCTGCTCACCCTCTCTTGAAGAAGCTCCACAACTTGTTGTATACAATCATTCACATCACAGGAATCAGTTTTCAACACAAGCTCTGGGGCTTCCGGCTTTTCATACTCAGAGTCGATCCCAGTAAAACCTACAGAACATAAGATAAAAAGATGAAGTGATTTTTTCCAAAAGATTACTCCATTTTAACATTGTTCACAGATAGTTTTCTAGATACAAACCAAACAACAGGCAAGAGCGCAGAGTTTTAGTTTCCTTAATACAGAATTTCTGAGGAAAACCAACTTTTTTTCTTTAGCAGACCATCTGCTAATCCTACTACATGACTGCATCGAACTTCAGCATTCTACAGCACATACATATCAGATTTTTGTTGATGAAGTTGTTTGACTTATACTGTGAATAAAGAAAGGTGCACTGGCAGAAGAAATGTGCACATCAGCCCACAGTTAGTCACCCATCAGCTGTCCTTCGTTATTAGCTGTGATTGTTGGGGGGTTTTTTGAACACAAAACCTGATGTTGAACAATATGTAAATTTACACTCGTGCCACCAAGCAGTGCTCTGAAGAGTAAGGAATTCCAACACCTATTGCATTCGTTGAGCCAATACACCTATCTTAAGGTATCTGTTAATGTGTTTGTTGTAGTTATAATAGCTGTTGTCAGACTGTACAAGCTACCAGTGACACTTGTTCTGGCCTACTTAGCCAGCAATCTGCTTTGAAACAGGAGATTCTGACTAGCCATGCATAAACAAAAAGGAAAAAATCAAGCCCAAAGGCAAAGAATGTGAGCACTACAAGTATATCTGCAGCAGAAATATCAGCTGGCTACAGCAACCAAAGAATTCCGTCCTCTGCAACTGCAAATGCAAACGTTAAAAAGAGTTTTTCACTTCAGGTTTAAGTACTCTCAAAATTAGTAGCTTAAGTCCCCATCTAAGAAAAAGATCAGTTGCTGCAATACCCCATGTGATAAAGAAAGGCTGGTATTTGTTCCAAAGCCTGTTTTAACTATCTGATTACTGGAGGAGGGGGAATAGGGAGCAAAGCAAGTGTCCCACTACTATTGCCAGAGAAAAAATAACAGCTGCTGACATTAAATGAACAGACAAGTTCATTTAATTTTCATCCTTCATATATTGAATAGGCCATAAGGTTGATTCTGAGGAAACTTTAGTTCAGCCTTATGTATTCTTGGTCTTCATATGATATATTTGGTAGTACTAGAAGTATCAACCACCCACTGATGTGGAATGTCTTAGATTTTTGAAGTTTATATCACTTTTGATTAATGGTGAATTCATCATTACAGCATCTGCAAACTCAGCCCCTCGAAGTGATTACTTTAAAAACTGCTTTGCTTCTTAACACAGGTAAAAAGTGCTGCCGTCAACCTCTGCAAACTGTAATATAACACAGAGCATAGAAGCACTTGAAATAATACTTTCAATGAGTGATCACATATTTAAGATTTTTTATTGCAGGCTGTACTTAAAGATTTATGTGAGGTCAGGGACAGGAAATTAATTTAATGGGCACCAGCATAAAACCCTGATTTCAAAATAAAAACTAGTCTCTTCGGACGTGCTCTTAATGACCTTCACAGAAAGACAGTGATCTTGTTTTATTTTTGGAAGAAGACAGTAACTCTTATTAACGCAATTCTTTATAGACTTTAGAGAAAATTAGGCCGCTTTTTAACTAGTGAATGGACACACAGAGGAGATAGACTAATAATCATAAGAGCCTGCAACAGAAACCATGTAATCTGCTGAAGGTTTTTCAACGTGAGCACTTTTGCCCTTTCATTCTCCTACGCATTTAACTAGTCAGATGCAGAAGCCAGAAGTCGATCTCAATGTTTTGCTTGGTCCCATGCCCAGTCCACGCTGCTTTTAAGGGTGGTAGACTCAGACTTGAGCACATCCACTTCTGTGGACTCAAATTACACCAGTGTTTTACTTATACAGAAAGGATGTGACCACATCTAGGTTCACCTTTAATTTCTCCAGCCCTGGCTTTCTTATAGAGTCCTTTAACATCTCTCTGCTCACAGACATGCAATGGAGCATCCACAAATACTTCAAAAAAAGGCAAACTTGCCCCTTCATGAATCTGTCTGGCATTATTACGATCCTGAAAGAAAACAGAAAGAAAACCTAAAAGATTACATTCACATATTGTTAATATCTTTCTGCTTTTGAAGCTCATTTTAAAGAAGCTAATTTTAAAATGTAAACAAGTTTTTGAAGTCTGAAAAATGAAACGTGATTTGATCAAGGTACTTCAGTTACAGTTCATCAATGGCAAAAGCTGATATGAAGATCTGAGATTTTTAGATTAACCTGATTTGAAAAAACCAAACAAACCCAGATGTAGAGTGCAGAAGTCTCTATACCCGCCCCCATCTTAGGGGTTACATTCCCGACGGTTATATCTGCCTAGCTCGCTAAAGTCAGGAGGTAGTGCCTGCTACTCCTGATATGACCGCCCTTCTCTCCAGAACACCAGATTTTCTCTATATTCGTTAATCTGACAAGATTTATATACTCCAAATATTATTTTATCTGTATGGCTTACCTAGCATTGAAACAGTTGGTGAATTTCATTTAGAGAACAAAAAAAACTTTGCAAAAATTCACTAAAACCATCTCTTAGTAAATATGGTTATTTTTCCTCATGTCTAAAGACTTCTGTTTTACTGTAGGATCTTGAGTTCCCCAAATTATTATCAGAAGAACTGTTTGTACCACTATAACCAAAGAAATAACACCTTCTCACGCTGTGAAATGTCTGAGCTACAGCCCCTGGATCATTGAGAAACATCTTTACAAAACAATGTGAAGACGTATTTAGGTTAATTTTCAGTATTCTCTAATGTCATGTTGTATACAGAGCATGAAATAAAGTAAAAAGAACTATGGGCAAGTAAACATTTTTCCCTTAAGCCATCTGGTAAAATACAGCTCATGACATTCATTCACTGAAGGAAAAGCAAATTTAACCAAGTCTTCAGGCTAAGTGCAAATTTAGTCTTCATATTTATGAAGTACTGGAATTTACATGGATCAAACAAGATATTGTAATTTTAAGACTCTTTCTTGAAGAATCATTTGGGTTTCTTCCTAATACTAGATTAATAATTCTGCCTAACAGGCTGAAGGACAGTTCCAGCTATAGGACTAGTGGAAATTTTTTTATATTTAATATTAATGTTTCTGAAATTTGAGTAATCATCTCTAAAAAGCACAAATGTCTAAAAAAAACAAGCAAGCATTTGATTCTGGCCAAGTTCAGTGAGGGATTCCTATAATTAAAATCCTGAGTGACATTTTGAATTTTTTATTTTCTCTATACTTTATCTCTATACTACAAAAAAGTATCTCTGTACTTTTTTCACATTTACCTGAGCATAAGGAGAGATGAAACTAGTAATGCACACCAAACCAGCATCTGCAAACAGTTTAGCAACCTCAGCAATACGACGGACATTTTCTTCTCTATCTTCTGGTGTGAAACCGAGATTCTTATTAAGGCCTTGGCGAATATTGTCACCATCCAACGTGTAGCACGGAATGCCATGGCATACTAAATACTCCTCCAGTGCCATGCTCACTGTAGTCTTCCCAGCACCAGACAGACCTTGAATATTCAATAATAATATAAATACAGATTACAAGCATAGAATCAAGTTATGGCAAATTCTAGTACATGTACCACTGCTAGTACGAAAACCCCGAAATGGCAGGGATCTGCAGCAATGCCTTTCAGAGATGCTGACCTGCAACACAAGCCAAGTGCCTTTTACACGCAGAATAGATATAGGGAGAGTCAGGCACAAAGCTAAGTGTGCAATTATAAGCAGGTAAGAGGTTGGCCTTGAGAGCTGCTGCCGCTTATAGAGGTGGTGCACGTTGCCCGGTGCTGCTGGCAGTTGTTACTATCTGAGTAAACGAAATTCAGAAACCCAACACAGAGTTAAGATGTTACATTTACATCAGAAGAGGAAGATCGCACGCTTAAGTGAATTCCAGTCAATTAAAAAAAAAAAAGGGGATCTAACCAAACCACACACTATTCTTACTCCTTGCAGAATAAGGGCACTGAATTAGGGACCACAGACAAAACAAAACTCACTCACTACACACACTATAATCACGTTCCACTAACTGAAGCGTGTCAGCAACAAGCAAAGACAATATTAAACTTTGGCCCAGCTCAGAATCTTCAGCAACAAACCCTTAAACAATTGAGAAGTCAAAAAGTCTACTCTTTGCTTTAAGTCGGAAATGTATTTAAATGATTTTCCAGACTAGATTTCATGAGTTTATCTGGAGCAGATGCTTCAGCTGGTGCAATCAATTCCTAAATGGGACACAAACTCAAGTCTTCATAAGGTTACATTAAGCCTTTGAATAAGCAAAAGATTAAGTGTAATGGTAGTCAAAAAAAAAAAAAAGCACTGGTAAAGATAAATGTTTTGATCTTTATTAGTGGTGTTTAATATTTATCCTAAGAAAAATAATAAAAATTTTTTTTTTTTAAATAGTCATACAAACTAGCACTTTGGTGTTACCTCTAAAGGATGACAATCGTGCTAACAAGCATGTTCTAAGAAAATAGAGTGCAAAAGAAACCTTGACACCTGGAACAGTTTAGGGTAATTTAAAAAAGAGGAGTCATTGCGTTGGTTTCTCCTTCACTCAATTTAATATACAGAAGACGCAGAGTAGTCTACTGAAAACATAAGAATATGTATATCCCAGGACAAGCCCTACATAAGAACTTAAGCCAACACCTCTCTCTCAAGAAAAACCCTCGCTTTCATCTCACAAATTTCAGCATGATTTGGCTCATACTCAAAACTCTCAAAAACCAGCAGAGTTGTCATCATCTATAAAAATTATTTACATTTTCTCAGATAACTAAGGTTTCTTGTGTCAATGCTTACCTCTGGTGCCCGTTAACCAACTCAATTTGCTACTGGGTTTTTTTTTCCTCTTTTTTTCCCCCTTTTTTTTTGTGTGTGGGGAGGTTTCGTGTTTTGTGGAGGCTGTGTTACATTCACTGGTGATTTAGCCATTTGAATCAGCTCAAGGTTAGTCTAGGCAAGCACTACAGCTCATGCAAGGCAAGAGGTGGAAAGCAAGGCTGGAAATAGAGCAGTCTTCTTTTGGCAACAATTAAGTACACCCCCATCCTAGAAAATAAGCATGGCAGTCCAAATTAAGGTTTCACCAACTTCAACTTCATCATTTACTTCTCATTGATGCGATCTTTAACTTGCAATCTTTGCCTTGCAATTTTTGCCCCCGCATCTAGCTTACTATTCACTTAAATGCTCTAGCTTTTCACACGTCATTTGGTCTCCGATGGAATTAAATGGAAAAGTTAAGGTTATGTAATAACGGATTTTAAAAACCGCTTTTGAGCTGACAAAATAACTCACACTCACAAAATTGCATATTATTTTTACACATGAAAGTAATGCTTTCCTCTATTTTTAATACACTTCTCGCAATTTTTTTTTACTAGGATTGTCTGACTTGACAGCACAAGACATGCATTAGAATTTCTGAAATAGAATCTGTGAAATAACTTTCTGTACACTCCCACTACTTGAGTGCTAATGAGGCGAGAGAAGCTTAAAGGGAGTATACCACTGTTTCAGCTTTTATTCTAGAACCTAGAGTTTTGAAGACTCGTGTTTGCACAGTTCTAGTCCATCTCACTCCCTAACATTAGTGCTCAAATATCTTCAATAACCTAGCTTCCCTGACACATGCTTCTTAATACCTTACAGTCTTCCTACTTTCCTTTATTCTACCACCACCTTTCTTCCGCCTGAAAAAAACACAAGGAAATTGGGCATTAAGTTTACATTGGTTTAAAAAGAATGACGACTGGAAAAATGTTACCGATACATATCGGTTATGATAACTGAGAAAACATTTTTATCGTGACCTTTTTCAAAGGATATTAATGAATTACCAGGAGAAACAGAAAGGCGGCCGATCAAACCACTTGAGGATTGAGACACAGGCTGGAGTTACGTGACAAACAGAGAGAGAAAGGGCTCCATTCTTTTACCCAAGAAATACATGACAGCAAGCTACTGTATCAAACCCGTTTGGAATGGCTCTTACCAATTCGTTATCAGCTACTGGTTCAGCTTTTACACATGTTCATTACCACTAATGGAAACAGACTTTATTTTGTGTAGTAAGTTTAACTAATACCCTGTGAAGATCTTTTGGATTGCAATAGAGCAGTGCTCTAAATGGTTTACAAACTAATTAACACATTTTGTTATGCTTCTTCTTTTCAGTTTTAACTGAAAAAATTACACAAAGGAAATGTTAAAACTTCCAGGAACTTTCAGAGATAGACAAATCTCCTCACAGTTATGAAACAAAGCTGGCTTCCAGAATTTACTTACCCTTTCTTCTTACAATCACACCAATTCAGTGGAAAAAAAAACCCAGGGTGCTGATTTCAGAAAGAACTCCCACTGTGCATTGCCTTAACATGCAATTGCTGTCCAAGTGCATAGGTTTATGTTGAAATGTTATTTCAACCCAAGAAGACAAGAACTTTCCAAAGAGAAGAGACCTTTACATAAAAGATTCAGAAACAGGGACTCTAAAAAAATGGCACAAAGAGCCAGAATTGGTTAAAACACACCAAAAAAACCTCACCCAAACCCATACGCTCCAAAATTCAACTGGAATTAAGCAGCAGACAGTGCTGAATAAACAATGCTCTTAGAGCACTGAACAAAATACATTCTCAAGTTACTATCTGTCCCACGGCAATTTCTTGCTAGTCTACCTAAAAATAGTAGTAAAATTGCACAATTTTGATTCCACAAACATTCAACTCTGCACAAAAAAAAAGGAGCTGCGGCTAAGTAGCCTTTCAGAGGAGTACCTAAACAAAAGGATCGTGAGAAATCCATGGCTGTACCTGTTAACCAGACTGTGCATCCGCGAAAACCGCTTCTTGTTCCTACCACTTGGCCTCTCTTATTCCTGCTTACATGATGAGCTTGGTAGGTAACATTGGTTGCCCTCTGCATTCCCTGTAAAAGAAGTGGATAAGGTCTTTAACTTCTGAAAGGGCGAGCTGGCAAACCACACTAAAATTTATTCACAGGCACAAAGAAAGACTTGGAGATAGACCAATGGAAGGAAAAACAATACCCAATCCATCAGCTGCAGCACAGATGAAAGGGCACAAAGGAAATTAGAAACACCACCCATGGCAAACCACATCCCTTCTGCTCCCGTGAAACTTGGGATTGCCAGGTTACTCGCAACTACTACTTTCAAATACAACTTCAGAAAAATAAATTCTAAAAATGGAGATGAACGGCGAGAACTGCTAGACTTGACTTCAAGTCATTTAAATATAAAAAGATCAAATGGATTCTCTCTCTCTGAGTTTCTGTCATAAAACAACAAAACATTGGCTCATTTTTAACTCTCAAGAGGCCTTTTCATTGCGAATTATGCATGTTTGCTCCAACTTTCAGCTCAGCAGACACAACTCCAAACCACTCTGCCTTTACCTGTGGTATCTTCAGTCTCTAGAATTGAGACAGCTATCGTATATTCTCAGTTTTTTAAGAAAGTACTATTTCTAAGCAACTTATTAAATAATTTAATTTAAAAGATGGGATTTTTGTAGTATAGTTTTAATTAAAACAAAGCTGGTTACAAACTTCCTTAAAACTATTTATTCATCGTAATAAGCTGCTGTACAAATATCTTCGGTAAGATGACACTGCTGTCAAATACGTGTCACAATCTAAGGTGAGGGAACCCACAGTAAGATCAGCCTCAGCATTCCCTTAAGCTTTAATGGCATCTAATTACATGAACTTCATTCATAAAAGATCAAGACCTTAGATAACCAGACAGAGCATGAAAAATCAAACAGAAGAGAAGGCTTAAAAAAAAAAAAAGAGTAGGAGGGATTAGTGGTATATGTAATGCTGCTTTGACTTCTCTTGCTTACAAACATATTGCAAGATATTTGCACTATCTTCTTTTCTTATGACACTTAATAAAGATGAAAGAAGGGAGAATATTAATCTACGGAGTACCAGCAAAGAGTTGTTTATAGCTTTAGAGAGACACAACAAAGCAGGTTAACAGAAAAATTGTATCTACTTGTGGCTTCAAACACTGCCACTACATCATTCTTCTGCAGAAAACTATCTGTAACTTAATTGGAAGTTATGAATGTGTGATTGTATGTTCCCACTTCTACACACAGCTGGGCTCATAGTTAACACAAACAGAAACTCGGGGTAGCAATAGATACTCCAGTTTTCAAACACAACAACTCCATAGTTCAGTGGTGACAGTCCAGCACCTAAAATTAGATGAAGACTAAGTACCAACCCATAAGAAACCACCACCTGCAAACTGGTCATAACCATACAAAATGACATTACACTGGCTGATTGTGTTATCTTCAAATAATCTATCTCCTAAAAATAAGCCGTTTTGCCTATGAAGTCAGTGCAAAGCAGCTAACTAAAACCAGAAGTAAAATAAATAAATAGCCTTTCTTCTCACAGTAGAAGCAACGATGCGCTACATCAAACTGGAGATCTCCATGAGCAAATGCAAAAACTGGAATTAAAAGCGACAAAAAGAATTTAAGTACTTAGCCTTCCATTAAAAGAAAGACATACCATGCATAATGAACATACACAGCAATTTAAACTAATACATTAATAGCAACATGCGTTCTCATTAATTCCAGTTGTACTGTATTGTAGCAGGCACTGGATAAACAGTCTCCAAGCACAGCTCCCATGGCACTGTCTCAGTAAGCTCTTTTACCTTAAAACATAAAAACACACATGCTTTGGTTTTGATTCCTGGCAACGAGTCTATTATCAGACTCAAATACCTTGGAGATCAAATGTCTCACGCAAAAGGACTTCTTCCAGTCCATATTCAGTTAGTTACATCAGTTTCCTTTGTTCTCCAGAACTAGCAAAGCAGCGATGAAACTGCTGAGGGTATTGCACTAGGCTTACAAAACACACGAAGCCCTGGGGAAGCTGGCAAGAGGGATTCTTAAAATGATGAAAGAGGTGCAGCTTCAGGAAAGAAAAAAATAACAAAAAAATCTCAAGTAACAAATTAGCAGAGATGACAGCAATAAGGCGGCCAATGGTTTGTTGGAGTACAAGGCACTCAAGTGCAAAAGCAGCCGGCAAGGTCAGTGGTGGGACAATAATCCATCTGTTCTACAGAAGTGGGCACCTAAGACTAAAGTTTAAAGTGCCCAGTTTACATGCATCCAAAACCACACCCTTACATGCATTCGAAACCATACCCAGCCCCACCTTTGGTTTATGTGTGCACGCACAGAAACGAGACAGCTCAACACCACTCCTGGGCAAAGCAAACTCCTCCTTATCTATCCCAGCCTTCCACTAGAAAACAGCTTTTTACAGAGGTGCTCTAAAGAGGAAATAATTTAGCAAGTTGTTCTCTCTTAGTGCAAAAAAACCTACTGTTTCCTACTCGTGCCCACTTTGCTGCTAGATGATTCACCACCACCGCTAAGCAATAAAAGCTGAACGTTGAATCCTCAACAATCTAAGTTTTTAATTACTGTCCTTGATACGTACGCTTACACAAATATTGATGCGGCACAGAAAAATAGTCAGGAGCAGAAATCAACGGCGCACATTGGTTGTGCTCTTAAACTACTTAGCCAGTCTTCAAATTCCTGTACATAAAGTCTGATGGGTATCAACTGATGAAATTCAATCATCATCCAAAATGATTGCAGAAATAAACAACAGTCTTTTTACATGACATCAAAGTGTCCCTCACCTTGGAGGTCCATATTATCAATGTTAAAAGAAACGAAACGTAAGGAGATGACTAACAGAAAAACCCAATGCGATGAGCCAGTGCTCTTTAAAAAAAAATATTTTAAATTTCTTAGCCTAATTACATTTGCTATAATAGTCACTACCGAAAGGGCACACTAGATTTTTGTGAAGGGGCTAATGAAAAAAAAAAAAGGCATTAATCTCAAAGGTTTGTTTACCTGCTTTTTTCACAAGCATCAGAAATTTCCCCTCTGACTTGCCCACAGAAATATTTTTTCCACCCTCTGTTACACATTAAGTACTTCTACACTATTTAAGCAAACACTGCATTTTAATATTTTCCCTTCTACTCACCCTGTTAAATGGAAATAATGCTTCAGTCCACTGTGTTTCACTGTAACAGTAATGTCAGCTGAGAAGGCTGACATCTCCTTCCCTTCTTCTCCCCCACTAGGCTAAGTTTGTTTCTCACATGAAATCTGAAATGCCATCATAAGCTAAATTTCTTTGTACTGAAGATTTTAAAAATTGAGTATTTAAGTAACAAGCCTTGCACAGATGTGCACTGAAGAGACGTAATGGTGAAAGCACAAGGAAGGATGACTCCGCAGCTTACTTTTCTTGGCATAAAGGTAACCTTTCAGCTTTGCAGGTAGTTGAACAGGGAAATTAATACAGATATCTAAAAACTATGGGAAGAAAGGAAAAAAGAAAGAAGATGGGGACCAAAAGGAAATACTAACTCTGCTGATTTCTCTATGTAAAGATTTGCTGAGATAGACTTGGTCTATAATCAGTTTTCTTATCTTATTCTTGATATTTTTCCCAGTTGCAACCATATTTTTTTTGCCAAAGCCAAATCTGACTATTGGTGCTAAACACCTTTGATGCAAGAACTCAGATGAGACACACAGATGAAGAACAAAAGTCAAGATCAAAACACAGCAGAAAGAAACAGACCGTTGCTTGTTTCATAGTTAGACAGATTACTACACTGCCATAAAATGATTTATTCTTCATTACTTCAGAGCAACAATGAAACGTTTTGCTTCCAGTCACTTTACATCAAATTTTAATTTTGCAAAGCAAGACCTCTGAGGTGGGAAGCAAAGCTTTCAACGGCAAGCAGACACTACCCAAGCTACAGCAGCAACGTGAGACAGCTTTGAGGTTGGAAGCATCAGGAAAGAACTGTGTGGAGAACAGGCATGGTTTCTACATAAGCCATATGTTTCCAAGAAGCTGTGACTAATTCCATGTTCTTCTTCTCGAAGATGACAGTGTTGTTAGCTTATGGGGGTTGTTAGCTTGAGGGATCAACAGCAACCCATCCAGCACCACCTCTGAAATGTCATCTTATCTTTAATGCCTTTCCCATTTCCCAATCATCTCAGAGATTTGCTAAGATTTGCTAAGATTTGCTAATTTGCTCACCATATGCCTCTTATAAGCCAGGGATATGCTGATAACAACATATTTTATGGCATTTATTCTTCAGCACTAATAATCAAATGATAGGTTTCTTTCTCCCCCCAACCTGCTCTCCTCATACAGTCAAACAGCAACTCATGCAGACTGAACATTGCTTCTTTTGTCTCATACAGATACGAGCAAGGAGAACAGACATAGTTCCAGCATAAAAATTCAACTACCACACATGCTAAAACAATGGCACTTCACTTGACAGTCTGTTTGTTCACATATTTAGATGAGGTTTCAAAACCTGCTCATCAAACGATCTGCCAGGAATAAATAGCTACTTTCTTAAACTCTAGTTTGAAAAATCTGTGCTTTGATTTGGACAATTGCACTTGAGAAAGAAGGGCGACCGGAGAAATGATATCTGAAAACCAAGATGTTTTACATTTATTAAAAAACTAACAATTCACCATATTCCATATGGATTCCATATTCTGACATAGCCTACGGCATAACATTTTCTCAAACTTACAACAAAAATTCCCACTTGGCCACAGTGACACAACGAGGCTTCCGAACACCTCTGCATGTAACACCACGTAATCTGCCAAACGCGTGCTCTCCTGCCACTTACACAGACCAGCTCATCTTTTCCAGACCTTCTAATGCTGAGACAGTTTCAAAAATCACAGCAGCAGAAAGCAGCCAGAATCATCTACAGTACTGTGGATACAAGCAACTCAGCGATAATTGGGCTACAAGGAGGAAATCTTCACTTGCCACCTGCTGCAGTAACAGCATGACCAGAAGCAGAGACAAGGTTATTCACCGGTGCTGGGGTGGAGTCGTTGGCTAGCGTCAGATGGAAAGGACAAAAATGAAGCCAGAAATGCCTCTACTGAGTATGCTCTTAGAAATAAGATATGGAGCGAGGTCTCGTTACGAGTTACCTGCAAAATGATGCAACACCGCAGTGATGTTAGGAATTTGAGCTACGCTACAGAAAGTGTTCCACAGGTCTTCTGATTGAGCTAGAGTAATGGCAGTATTTGTGGCTATGTTGGGCACTGCTCTCGGAGTTTGCTGTGCTCAGAAGTGAGCTTGGCGAGGAGATTTCCACAGACAGAGGTGAATTTTGAATAGTGCTGGATGCCCACAGAAAGCTTGGAAGACAAGGTTCTATCTACTCTCCTCGGGGCTGCCAATTCCATTAGGGTGTAATAGGTCCCTTTGACTTCATTCTCAGCTGAGCAGATGTGGAATCAGAGGCGCCAGAACATTTGTCTGTGGAGCTTGTGAATCAGCAGCATTTTTTTTCCCCCTGGTGAAGTTTACTGGGTTATAAAGTGCATTTCAGCTGAGGTCTTCTGAAGAAAAAAGGAGAAGCAGAAGACTTCCTCTGCTTGCCAAGTAACATAGAGGGGGGTTGCCCAACTGAACTCAGCAGTTAATGTCAGTTAACTCTTTTTAACATACTATTTTCCCGGTTTGGATAAATCCATCTTGGATTTGCTTCTGACAAATTAAATGATACAGAGTAACTTTTGAATACACTTTGTTACCCTCACCCAGACAAGATGTATTTCACCATCTTTGAAACATCTGATTTTGCTTTTTCCTTAGAGAAATTGAAATAATGTAACTTTTCAATTACCCTCTTATGCAATCGAGTTTGAACTTGTATGCAGTGGAAAAGGGTCAGACAGGCAAAACATTTACTGAATGCTTTTTAGGAAACACCAGCTTCCCTGGTTTTCAGGCAATCATGAGATTCTTTTCCTTTTCTTTAATAGACATCATTTTAATAAGAAAGCTGTGGTCTACACTACTCACAGCAAGACTTCAAAGACTGTCTTACACTGTTACTTTCCTATCAGACTTTTGGGTCTAATATCGCAAATGCCTCAGTTAAGCATTGTTTGAAGGAAATAATACTTTTTTTTTTTTTTCCCCCGCTTAGCCTTGCATCATCAAAAGTATCAAATGCTTTCAAAGGCCTGCAATGTGTCTTCTAAAGAGCTGCATTTTAGCCTTTGCTGCAAACTGATCTGCCCCCATCTTTGCGAACAAGAATGAAGGCTTTGCTTAGATTTTTTCCAAGCCCGGTCTCGACAGCTTGCCACGTAACAGCCACCACACAAAGAACCTCAGTCTTCGGCCAGCTCGGCTTTATGAATGGCCACATTGTACACCGCGTTCTCAAGGCGCTGGAAGCTGAGGGCGCCAGGGATGAAACCCGCAGAGCCTCCTGCCCTTCCCTTCCCCACGGCAGCGCCGGGGAACCGGCGCAGCGGTTGGGGGCCTCCCCCGCCAGCCTCCATGGCGACGCTGCTCCTCGGCAGGGAGCGGGGCAGGGAGCCCCCGCCGCCACATCACCGCGCCGCTCGGCCGCTTCTTCCTTCCCGCTCCGCCCCGCTCCCCTGCCCGCTCACCCAGCTCGGCGCCCTGTTGCTCAGCTTCACTTTCTTGCACTGGCTCTCGGGCAGCTCCATGGCCGCGGGGGCAGCCGGAGGGAAGGAAGGAGGGCGGGAGGAGAACGCGCCTTCCCCAGCGATGCTTGGCCGCCGATGAAGCCGCAGCCGTGCAGTCTGCGCGGCCCCGCCCGCGGCTCAGCCCAAGGTGGGGCGGGGAGGAGCCCCGGGAGGGAGGGAGGGAAAGAAGGAAGGAGGGAGGGAGGGATGGGGAAAGGGAAGGGGAAGGGAGGGAGGGATGAGGGGATAGGAGCGCCGCCATGCGCGTGCGCCACGCCGTGACACTTCCGGCGCGGGACGAGGCCCTTCCGGCGCGGGACGAGGCGCTTCCGCCGTGGGACGAGGCGCTTCCGCCGCTTCCGGCGCCAGCCCCGCCCGCGGCTGTCCCTGGCGCCTGGGCCCGGCGTTACCAGGATTTACTACGTGCTGTGCAGCGCGCCGCCGGCGCTGCTCGCCTGGGAACGGAATACTGCGGCGGCAAGGGGCCGTTTGCCTGCTTCGACTGCTGGGATCCATCCTTCCGCTGGCCCCCGTCACGCAGAGGCTCGCCATGGAGCTCCACAGTGACTGCGCTGAGGCGGAGGAGCGGCTGGGGAGGCCAGCGTTGGCCCTCTCATCTTTCTGTGACAGGGGCAAGCTAAAGGCTTGGCCAAAGCAGAGCGCTCCCTCCCCTGCCCTTGAAGAAAGACAAGGCTCTTTGGCAAAGCTTTTGCCCGGAGGTGAGGAAGCGCCGCAGCAGGGCAAAGATACCGTCATGAGTGACTTGGAATTGCTTCAGTTAAGTCTCCAGCCTTACAAGGATTTCCCCAGCAAACAAATCTAAGCCTGTGCTGTGCTTTAGGAAGCGTCTCTTAATGTGAATTTAGAAGCAGAAGTTCTAAATTCTGATTTCTAGAAAGGCAGTGCTTGAGCACTAAGCTAAAGTGGAGATGATGCCGCACTTACAGGAGTTACATTTCCTGTACAAACTGTAGACTATGTATATTAGTCCAGGAGAGGAACTGCTTTAAGCACTTAAGCAATAATCTTACATTGGAAATGGTCTTATACTAACATGAGTTGCATAAAAGTATTAGACTATTTGCAGCCTGTCAGCAGATGGTTTGCTCTCTGGCACTTTGAGCAGGAAATACAAAGGCCCTCTTTGTGGATGAATGTTTACTCCTGCTGTATCAGAAAGACGTCCTTCCAAAGATGCTGAGGTGTTGGTTTTATACCATGGTTTGAAATTTAGAAGCTTGAAATCCATTATGTGAGATAGGTGACCTTGCTGAAATCAGGAAAAATAATTAGAACTGCTCCCAGGCTATCTGGAGGTCGGGTAGAATTAATACGATGTAATGAAGAAATACATCAATCGCAGTTTTTTCTTTAGCCTTGGCTTGAATGATGGTGGTGTACAGCAAGTCGCTGTTCAACAGATGGTCCCTGGCCAACCGTGACAAAAGGTGACAGAGGCAGGGCTTGTTTTTTAATTTGCAAAATCTCTCACACACTGCTCTGCTGAGCGTGGCAAGAGAAGCAGCGTGCTGCTGTGGAACAGGGAGTTCCACTGCTCACCATTCAGATATGCCTGGGGCACGCTTGGGTAACAGCGTTGGGTTACGTGGTTTAAGAGCGAGTCTAAACATTATTTGCAATTCTTTTAAAAATTCTACTGTTACTTTATTCTAGCTGTATTGATATGGATTAGTACCGTTCATTCTGCGGTCTGAGGGACAATAGTGGGAAGAGTTGTAAATTAAATCAAAGAGCATAGGCAGCCCACTCGACTACGCACTGAAGAAAAGCAAAAGCCAAACATGCAAGGAAAATAAATAAAACCAAGGAATTGATTGACTACTTCCCAAAGGCAGGCCATCTCCAGAAAAGCGGGGCTCTATCATGTGTAACAGATACTAGGCAAGACAAATGCCATCACTCCAGACATACCCCCTTCCTCCTCCTTCCCCCAGCTTTCTAGGCTGACCATGATGTCACATGGTATGGAATATCCCTTGGGTCAGTGGAGGTCAGCTCTCCCAGCTTTGTCCCCTCCCAAACTCTTGTGCACCCTCAGCCTATTGGCTGGTGGGGTGGTGTGAGGAGCAGAAAAGACCTTGAGTGTCTAAGTGCTGCTCAGCAGTAACAGAAACATCCCTGTGTGATCAACACTGCTTGCAGCACAAATCCAACATGTCGCCCCGTACTAACCCCTAGGAAGAAAATTAACTCTACCCCACCCAAAATTAGCACACTAATAAACAAATTTCTGTAAAGCAATTCCTAAAACAGATCATCTTTTATGACTACACTAACCTTCTAAAATAATGTATACATTTGTATGCATATATAGTATAGTAAAATATTAACTATATAGTAAAGCCACATGCATAGCTGAAGTAGATCAGGCAATAACCAACATTTCCATATTTTACAAAGGCTAATGTTACAAGCATAGGTCATATTTCACCCATTCTTGTCAAGAATGTTTCAGTGAAAATTTAAATATATATTTTGGTGTACAGAAGTTTGACAGAGAAGTCCATCCAGAGCTGCCCAGGCATTTTACCTCTCTAACATCTTAACCTCCTGAAACTATGAATGAGGGAGATGAGAAGGGTATTCTTTAAACACAGGAAGGAAATGTATGTTAATTTATACAAAGATTTGAGGAAAATGAACAGCCTATGAATTCTTTGTAATGTTATGTGTAAGTTCAGCATGGATATTAAAGGGTAAGTTCCAATTCCACTTTCCTGAAATCTTTCATGATGGATTGATTTCACTATCCAAGTCAGGTGTTTTCTGAACTTCAAAAGCAAAATTCTGTGGGAGCCCTGCTGTGCTGGTTCAGCCATCATCATTTCATGCTGCCAGCAGCTGCCTGATCGCACAGGCCAACACTGAACTCAGCAATATCCCCTCACAAGTCTTCTTTCAGACGGTCCTGCCAGAGGTTCCTGTGGGCCCAGCTCCCCCACTGCCCACTGTGGTGCCAGCATGGCCTGCTGGACACAACAGACAGAGATGGCTCCTCAGTGGCCCCTCACATGGAAGGACAGCACTGAGAGAGCTCAGCAAGATGCAACCAGCCCCAACAGAAGCCACACCCAACAGGAAGCTCCTCCAACTGATTGGCCCCTGGTTAATATAGTCCTGGCCTTGTCCACAAACCCAGCCATGACCACTTGGGTGAGGGCAGAGCCACAGGTGGGCCAGGTTCTGCCTCCGGAACGTGAAGCCAATAAGAAAAAATATTCTGCTAGCTTGTGACCCATCCACAGGTCGGCTCCAACTTGGGGCCCACAGCTCAGGCCCCAGCACTTCAGAGCCCTTAGTGAAATTCAAATCAATAAACAATCTCTAGTGAACTTGTTTTATTTATTCGCCTGCTTCCAACTGGAGTTCAGAAATGGTTCTCATGACAGCGGGTGTTCTCACAACCCTTCTCTACTGAGCTAACGTGCCGTGTGCCTGTGCCCTTACTAAATGTGAAAGTCTGGTAAGAGAGTGACAACACAAATTATATTAGCAGCCAAATCTTTGGATAGTCTGAGCCCCCCAAAAGAAGACCCACTCTACCTTTGGAAGAGCTAACAAGATTTAGTATTCTTGAGCTGACTGAAATGCTGAATACTTCTGTCAAAGAGCTACTCTGTAAAATGACAATAATAAATTTGGATTTAACGTTCCTGCAGGAGCAACAAAACCAAAACATCCACTACTGTTGTACTTGATTTCAAAAAGAGAAATTACATAACAATGGGGGTACTTGTTAAAATGGAATTAGTAGAATCTTTGGATGCAGCACAGGGACTAGTTAAAGAAACTCTGTTGGAATCTGATTCGAAGGTTGGGAAAAACAGGCTTTGAGCACAGCTGAAGCTTTACACAAAGCAACCTACATGCACATAATACCACTGAAGCCAGACTGACACCCAAAGCAAATTCTACATCTGGACACGCTGACAAGAACAACTCAGGGAAACTCTTTCAATTCTACATAGGGATAATGCCAGAGAAAATAGTTCTCTACTGAGTTAGCTTCTGCATAGCCAGTTACACCATCTAATACCAACCAATCCCAAACATATCGTAAGAGTCCCAGTGTGCATTACTTACTGGTATCAAACAGGGAGATACATGGTACCATACAGTTTTCAATCATGAGTAAAATCTGAGCTACGGATCACATTAGGAAAAATATGAGATTTCATCTTAGGTTACATGAACATAAGATGAAGAACATGTCTTATGAGGAACGGCTGAGGGAACTGGGATTGTTTAGTCTGAAGAAGAGAAGGCTGAGGGGAAACCTTATTGCTCTCTACAACTACCTGAAAGGAGGTTGTAGAGAGGTGGGTGTTGGTCTCTTCTCCCAAGCAACAGAATGAGAGGAAATGGGCTCAAGTCGCTCCAGGGGAGGTTTAGGTTGGATATTAGGAAAAATTTCTTTACTGAAAAGGTTGTCAAGGCCTGGAACAGGCTACCCAGGGAAGTGGTGGAGTCCCCATCCCTGGAGGTGTTCAAAAAATGTGTAGTCATGGCACTTCAGGACATGGTTTAGTGGTCATAGTACTGTTGGGTTGACAGCTGGACTTGATCTTTGAGGTCTTTTCCAACTTTAATGCTTCTATGATGCCCAATATTTACTTTTTAACATAGTGTTTCCCCATGCTGTCTGTCCCAAAATGTGAATTGAAACAACAGAGCTAAACCAAGCTTTAGGATGTTCAAAAATAGACAAGACTGAGTAGCTTCCAGACATCGATTTTAACATAAATGTCTGAATTAGACTTGACTATGGACTACAGATGAAGTATTCTGTTGTTAAAGACTGACCATCTACTTATATATGACGGGTATACAAACTCAGAAATGCCTAACCTATAAATTTTATCTTAAAGATGCATGTTCTTCTATTTCTAGGAAGAAGAACAATATTAATTATTCTCTAGAATCCACCTACTGTTATTGCTTCCAATAAAATGAGAAATTAGGGCAGAAATTCCTTTAATACTGGACTTGCTTCTCTGGTAAGCATTCTGATCAAATTCTGAAGGCATGTCATGGTCATGTAAAAATGCACCTATTAATTTTTTTTTTCGTGATAAATACCCACAGCAGTGTAACTCAGGTAGTCATGCAGGCTGTCTGCAGTTTTGCTTTTTTTTCTTTGTTTTTGAGAAAGATACCCATCTTTAATGTAGATGATGCTGCCTACATCACTGTTCTGTCAGGATTGTTTCCAAACTTCTCACACAAATCATTCTTCTTTTGACACCACTCTGTTAAGTGAGAACTTCAGGATACCTTTGAAGGAGAAGCAGCATTTTGTTCAAGCTCTTCTCAAGTCTTTTTCAACACTGGAAACAGGACCATGGAGCAATCTGTAATGGCCCTTAAACATAAACTCCTTATGCGGTGGTCTCTTGTTGGAGGTGCTGTTTTTAACCTGTCACTATGTATAATGAGAAAGATGACCACCAAAAGCTACCTGAGATTAACAAAACTAACATGTGGATTCTTCACCTGTACTGCAGCTTGGGTTGCAGATAAGATATGCTCATCTACAGACAAAATATGCAAATGCAGGAAGTGCTGTATAACTCCCGTATTTGAGAAAGACAGGAAGAGAGGAGATATTTCTGGGAATTCATTCTCTGTCTTTAGCAAAAGCTTGTAAGAAATTTTTTAATTTGGGGACTGATATGTATGTCCATCAGAACAATCTGGCCCAACTATTTAAAGAAGCCACAGAAAGATCAGCAGAAATAGTACCAAAACCCCTGGATGATGAGAACACCGTTTGTTTTCTGACATACTGCTGAATGTTCAACTCAGACTTCTTTTCATGTCCCACAATACTGAGGATTAGAGCTCAGAGCGGATTACATCTGCTGAGTTTGCTCTTTAGGCAGATAAACTCACCCCGTGTGCCGTCAGTGTTCAGACTGACGTGGTCTGTTTTGGACAGCAGTGAGAGGTGGTGGCTGGGGACCGGTTCCAGGTAATGCAGTGATGTTACAAGAAGCTGAAGAGATGCCATGCTAGTTAACACAGCAACGCTGTGCTGGCCAGAAGAAGGCTGCCTCTGACAAAGTGCAGGAGAGGTAGGCTGAGGGAGATCCAGGCTAGCAAATACAGACAGCGACGGGCAGTGCAGGTACCAGAGCTCGGGCTTAAAACTCCTGCAGCGTTCCCAGGGCGCTCGCTTTTTAAAGAGAAATAAAATATGATTTTAACAGCAACAGAGGTAGAGCACAAGTGCGTAGTGCACAGTTTTGTAAAAGCTGATCCTCATGCTCCATATTTTGCAAAAAAATGCGCATCTCCTCTAGAATGTTCCAAGTGCAGGGATTTCAACTGCTGTTTTACACCACTAGAGGTCATTCAATGAATAAGAAATAATCCAGGCTTTCGGTGATTTTCCGATTTGGGGTTGGTTTTATTTTGTTCTTTGTCATTAACAACATAAAGAGTTAATTTTACAAGACAGCTAAATACTAGATTTCTGAAAATAACTGACTATCCGTGTACTCCATAGGTACACAGTGACTGTAGGTAGCCCTGGGTGACTGCTGACATGGTCAGAAGTTCCAGTTAATTTGATTGGAACTAGACATACACCTAGAAACCTGGATATTTAGCTGCGTGCTTCTCTGTGTCTTTATGTAATTGACACCCTTAAAAAATCTGGTCCTAATTCCAGCCTTCAAAACTTCAAAAATATTTATCTATATGCCAGGTGTGTATTTCCCATATAACTGTCTATTTTAAATGTAGGTACTATATAATTTCACCCTGTCTTTGGCGGATACAAGGAAGGACAGGTGTATTGTTTATTTAAACATCAGGAGCAAGACTGAGAAACTTTACACAGAGGGATCTGGAGTGAAACAACTCTAAAGTCAGGAAAACTTTAAAGGTGTTTTCTCTATTCCTATTAAAGTCTATTCAACATTTGAAGAAAACTACTTTTCTTTCTTTCTTTTTCCGCATCTCTGGATTGCGACATTATGTGAAAAAAAAAATCTTGTGGTAAAACTGTAAATATGCTAAACTAGGTGGGATCTCTGGGGTTAGGAATGGAACAGAAGAAGGAAGACAGGAAGATGCTTAGGCAAGAAAACTGGGAGAAGGATCAGCAGTTACAGCTCCTGTCAGGTGAGCAAAAGATGAAGAAGAGGTAGGAAACAGTTGTTACCCTGAAGCCAAAGAAGGACCAGCACTTCTTAGCAATGATCCTAGCAGAAGAGACAGTGAATATGAATTAAGTTTGTTTTCTTAGGGATGAGGACATACAGAGGACTTTCACACCTGTCAACAAACCCAGGACATAATGTCTGTAGGCCTGACAACATCACAGATGTTGAAAAGTAAGTTCCTTCCAGAGCAGTGGTTTTCAAGTGAAGTATATATATAGTATATAAAGATTTGCAATGTGATTTCTCATGTCACTGTGCTGTTGAATTTTCTCACCAGCGACAAGTATTCCATGACTTTGTTTGCTACATGCTACATACATCATTTAGCTTAATAGCTTTTGTCATTAGAGTATGAACAAATGTTCTTTAATGAGGAAAGTCCTTTTTCAGAAATATTCCTAATACAATTTCTTCTTCAGTCATTTGATTTGTTACGAATTGAAAGTGAGCCATTTGTGTGCTTTTCAATAGCTTACTGCCCTCAACACGTAAACCCATCTCCTAAGGAGGTTTTTAGGAGAAAAATACCTATTTAATCTTGAAAATATTTTTGGACTGCTAAATAGAGGACTGTATTACAAGCATGCCTACCTGCTGGAAACTGTTATCAGCCTGACTATCTGTTTGCCAATGCAACTATGGCACATTTTGAGAACATTAACTGATGTTTACCTCAGGAATTACTTCTTCTAGAAGTTTTCAGGAAAGTTTCTTCAGTTGTCTAAAGCAGTTTTGGCTAACTGCTTCAATCCCCAGTGGGATGTATCATCAACCAGGGTTATGAGCAGAAAGCTGTTGCAAGCGGTCTTGGTGATACTTCATACTCAGAGTTGGTCACTTCCCGTGTCCCTTCTTCTGGTTGAAGGTGGCAGCAGCAACAGTCAGTTGGCTGGTTAGTTAACTAACAGCTAACTTGGTTCCCAAATAGCAATTTTCTGCCTCAGTGCCTGAGACAGACGCCTGACTTTACTGTGGCTTTGGTCAGAGCGATACTGAGCCTCTGAAGTGTTTCTACCCAGATCTCTCACTGACTTAAGTTAGAGCAGATGATCAGTGCACTTAATCAGATCAAAAGGAGCTGAAGATTTTCGCCCTTTTAAGAGGCTTTCAGCTCAGTAGCTAACAGGATCAAGTTCTAAACGCTGGAGTAATCATTTATTTCCTTTTATACCTTTTGATGTCTGAGAACAATACTCTTTGCTATGCTGTCAAACACATCAGCAAAATTGAAATTGAAGAAAAACAACAACAAATGCCAGCAGTTTTAATTGTTCTTTCCTGTGGACACAGTCCGTTTTGGTCAGACCCATTTATCTAGTCACCTCGGCTCCTCTCTGTCTTCTCAAAAATTCTCTCTTATGACTACAAACAATGTAAAAAATGGGAGGATGAGTATAAAGGTCTCTGAAACACAGAACTTGCAAACCTTTTCAACTTTGCAATCTCATTGGAGTAGTCTTTTGCGTCACTAGAGGTCCCTAACTACAGAGCTGAATGAGATCCAAGGGTGACTCCTGGAAAAAGGTCTGGAATTATTGTTACTGCTTGAAAGACGGCACAACCTCTTGGGCAACCTCTTCAGTGAGCAGACTTTATGGGACTGCATCCAGAATCTGACATTCCGTTCAGTGACAGCAGGTAATGTTTCCAGGCTGGTAGTTGTTCATTCACCAATGCTTCAATTTTGAATTGGGGGAAGAAATCCTGAAAAACGTAGCCCAAAGAATGATGCAGGAGAAGAGTAAGAAGAGCTCCTTTCATCATCATGTGAAGAATGGAGAGAGAAAAGGAGCTGAAGAAACTAGGAGAGAAGCTGTGTATCCCTCAGGAAAGTTTTTCTGAATTGTCAGCCTGTAAAATGTCTCAGTAAGAATAAGCACTGTAAGCATGTGTCCTTATCATGAACCTTTCTTTGTTGTAGTGTCTTTCTGCTATAAACACTTCCAATCACATCGGGCTTTCTGCCCAGTATCAAATGGTTCATTTAATATAGAATCCAATCAGATAAACTGGATGACTGTTAAATATTGTTCTGGATATAATATGCCGGGTCTATGTGGAACACGTTTGTACTCATGTACCTATTATAAGGATTTGAGTCATCTGATTGTGAACTCTGTTTATCTCAGACTTAAAACATTGATTGTAAGTCCATATGGTATTTCTTTACCTGCATTTTGAAGCAGAAAAAGCAGAAACTTTCCAAGGGAAGTTGACATAAGATTGTAACATTTTGGCCGTTATCTTTTGGACAAGGAGATGCTTGGATTACGACACACCTTTTCTAGTCTGCAGCAGGAGAGAAGGATGGGGCATTTCAGCTACAGGTCACCTGGCTGCACAAAGTGATGACAAAGATAAAGAAGTCTTACGGAAGAGAGGCTGAGAACTTAAGAAATAATAACTAACTTACATGGGCATTTTCACCACAAGCAGGTAGAGCAATTGCAGGAAAGACTCCTGTCCCACTGAATGGGTAGACTTCTAGTGATTTGAAAGAAGTGCATTGCATTTAGATACTGTTTTCTAACCTGTAAATCTGCTACCTTGAAAGTAAAGACAGATCATACTTTTGTTCTTTTGCTGCTCTCTAAGTCTTTTCCTTTACATCTATGTATGCCCAAAGAACTAAAACATAGCCCAGAATGTCCATGCAAATAAAATTCTTCTTGAAAGTCTGCTTAAACAACAAAGAGCCTGAAGAGCCAAAACCAGGCACGGTGCAGTTTGCTGAACTCTATGTTCGGTTTCGGAAGGGAGCATTAAAGTTTGCACCTCACAATACAAACACAAATGAAGCACCTGGAGTCTCTGTGGGCTCCAGAAGTTTAACACATACCAGGCGCAGTGGTCTGGGAGCAAACAGCACAATCTAGTTAAGTGTCCAAAGGACAGATTGACCTGGTTTGTGGCAGCATTAACTCATGGATTACATTGTGTTTCATTTGGTCATGACAGATGTGGCTGCAGTTTGTTTGGCTTTTCTAAATCTTTATAAAGGTTCTGTCTGTATATGGCCTTTAAAATCCATGGTTTAATATGTATTCCCTTACATGTTAATTCACAAAAAGGACTCGAGTAACGTTCAACAGAATGCCTACCAGTAAATTGAGAAAACTTAGATTTATTACTGTGATGAATAATTTTTTGGTAATAACATTATTACTCAGAGTTGGATTGTAATGTTATAAAATACAGCCATACAGGAAAAAGAATGTTTCAACAGTACGCTTTTGTTCTCTAGAAAATTGTGCTGCAGAATCATCTTTCAAGATATTATGAGACAAAAACAAAGCTCACAGTAATTTGAAAAAAGAGAACATTTGAATAGGAAGGGCAAAGAAGCAGAATGGGAGAAGTTAAATACGGTAGAAAATAAAGCAAGCTTTGAATTTGTAAAGCAAGGTGTACCTCTGGCAGAATAACCACCGTACTCAGATCCAAATTTCCACTTATACAAAGCCTCCCATTTGAACCTTCTGTTAGTCTGGAAATCAAAGCAGATGATCAAGACGAAATTACTTGAAATGTGGGCATTCATATACAGAGTCATCCTTTCAAGAAAATTGTTCTTGCACAAACGTCAGTGCTCCATAAACATCATTGCAACACTTCCAGCGTTTACATAGTCACTGATGATGTAGGATAATAAACACCATAGCTGTTTTGACTATAAAAAGTGGTTACATGTAGGTTTAGCTTACCACATGCAAGCTCAGCGGGCAGTCAACCAACAGTGTGCTGCCTAAATTCAATCTACAGTACAGAGGGGAAGAAGCATGAGGATTAGTTGGTTAGGTTCTAAACCAAAATGCTTCTACATAGAGCTTTAACTTCAGTAATTTACCTAAGTAATTACATTGACTACCTTGAGGTAAGACAGCTTTAAACTCTCTCTCTGTAGGAGCTGGGCAGTGGAGCAGAGTGAAGAGCATGGTCTCGTTACCAGAAGGAGGAATATTGCCAAATTACCTTTTTATCTATATTTCAACAAACTTCTTTTTTTGGGGGGAGTTGGGAGGCAGCGAGGAAAGGTTGTTAGGTACAATTCTGTCATATAAAGGTAACCTGCAATGATCAATGGAAGAATCATGACAGGAAATACACTTGTTGTTTATGTTACTATTTATGATCTCAGCCTCCAAACAGCTCAGACTGGAAGTCCCTTCCAATGGAGTGATTTTAATTTTGCTTAATAAGTTTTTCTTTATCCTCTAGAGCATCTTTACTGCTTTACTAAAATTCTTTGATTTAGGGATAGTATCTTCACAGCAAACTCATTAGACTTTGTTTCAACTCATACTGACTTTTGTTCCTTAGCTTGGTAAAGTTTTTACTTGACTTCATCCAGAACATGATTTCAGAGCTGCACATGAACAGCTGGTGACCTGCTGTGGGGGTAGCTCCATGTGATCCTGAGCCTTTCTGCTTCGTCCCTTTGATCTAGTTAAACTGACCTGTACCATAAAATTACTTCATTTCTTGCTGCCACTCACATTCACTTTGCCTCATGTGCCTGGAACCATCTCCATCTACCTGCATTCTGAACATCTTTCTATACATAAGAGTTTTTAACAGCAGAGTTACCAGTCCCCAGTGTGTGGAGACAGGATTTAACAACAGAACTTCTTTTTTCTGAGTCTGATTTTAGCTCCTGGTTGTTCACTTCTGATTTTTTTCTCTTTTGGTTTGGTAGAGCTAAAAATGACCGAGGGAGGCTTTGTGGAACCTGTCATTATGGCACTCAGTAAAAATGGCAACAGATGAAAGCCTGGAGCAACTATTGTGGGAAACCACATCAAGAACCACTCTGTGTATATTTACATGGTAGCCTATAAAATGTTATTCTGATCTGACATATGAATATGTCTTTCATAATCTTCCTGTGTAATTTGAAATTGTATAAGTACAATGTAATGTATCTTTTTTTAGCTCAGAGAACACATTCTTCTTAGAAAATTTCGTGGGTTTCCTGGGAAACTTCCCAAAGATATAACTAAGGAGGGATAGGCTAACCTGTCAAAAACAGAAGAGAAAAAAGAGAAAGCAAAGACAAGCAACTTACACACTTGTGTTTTAAACAATCTCCGTGCCTGTTTGTGTGTATCGGGGAGCCATAGAACCTGAACTTTTGTAATAAAACAAACTACAAAACCAGTTGTTTTTTCTTTACAGATACTATGTCATGAGAGGGGTCAAGGCACAATGCCGGCTGCCAGGTCTTTCGTACAGTACAATTTGTTCAACACGTAGAACACAAACTTCTCACAGACTTTCCCCTGCACTTTAAACAATGCAAGCTTTTCATGTTATTTACTCAGAAAAATGTAATTGAGCTCCAGCAGGTGGTATTCCATGCCTTTGCACTGCCTAAGATTTGCAGCTGCAAGAACAGAAAGAGCAACCATCTTGTTCTGAGATGACACAGTGATGTATCTTCTGACTAAAGGAAAACGTGAGGTAGACAGTCCCCATACAAAGTAACTCAAGCACACTCCTCCACGCTCCAGGCTTGTCAGAATCTACACAAATTGGCAGGTTGGTATAATTACCTTTGTTCCCCACTTCAGCCTCACCCTTTCCATCTAAGACCACAATTTTCAGGCCACTGGTTTGAAAGGCTCTGTTGTAGACCTAACATTTATAGCAACCCTTCTGATCTATCTACACAAGACAGGCCTTTCTTCATAATCCGTAACCTCTCACTTCAGAGCTCATATTTGAAGCCTTTGATTCGTTGTGGTTTAAGACAACTTTGAAGCAAAGTCCCCTCTCTGGCAATAAGGGAACCCACAGACTTCTGGCCCTTTTGATCAATCTGTCTGATGCCTAGGAAAGCAGAGGCCTTCCTCCATCTTAACAGGCATGTCCCTGAAATAGCAGACATGGTACATAGTGACTACCTGTCATTTACATTCCATGAGGACATTAACCAAAAAACCCAACAACCAGGAGACATTGTTTTCAAAGATGTAGAATAAGCCACTGCATCTCCTTGAATACCACCGTTAAAAAATGAAGGTATCAGATGAGGAGAGCTTTCTTTTCAGATGCTCTGGCTCAGGAGAAACAGCTCCAAAGTATCTGTGGCCAAGGCTTTGTACTGTGTTACGAGAGTAAGACCAACATCCAAGAGCCAGAACCTCCTGTGAAATAGTAAGACCTTCCATATTTCCAGATAAATGGTTGAACTTTAAAGCAGTCTTTCTAGAAATGCTAACCTGAAGTGCTTTCATTACTAAGTAAAAACCAGATTTCTCTGGAGGCATTACTAGGGATGCTAAATGGCTTCATTTAGAGTGGATCTTGCAAAGAGAAATCCAGTTCCCTATGCAAGGAGTAGGAGTTCAGATTCTTTCTTGAAATTTTTGCAATTCTCCATGATCTCTTTCTACAGCACTGGGCAAACAATGAAATGATTGTTTCATTCTAGAATGGTATTTTTAAAATAAGTTTTAGATGGATATTGTAAGGATCTAAACAAAAAGTTTTATTTTTCACATTAAAATAAAGCATATAAGGATGACAGTTTCAGATGATTTTACAGAGATTTCAGCTCTGTAGTGGTCTGCCAACATGGAAAGAATAAATTTTAAATATCTGTTCTGCAGTAGGATTTGTGCCATTTCTGATAGGAATCTTTGGTTTTGCTTGTGCCCTTTGTAAACTCTGACAACATTGTCCAGAATGCTGGTCTGTCAGAATACTGCACACTTGGGGCATCTTTCCTGTTTTGATGTAGACACAGGGAAAAAAACATCACACGTTAATTAGGAAATATATCTGAGAAGGTAAAGATAATATAAACAACTGAAAAAAGTTATCACTTATAAAGAACATAGCATATGATAGAGAAGAATGATGCAGACCAAATGGATTAGTAATCGTTATGGTAAATCACAGTGACTTCTAATAACAAAGACAAGGAAAAGCAGGCATATCAGCAATTAAATGAGATACAGTTACAGCGAAGCTTCTCCTTTTCTTCCCCAGTTTAGATACAACCCCTGTGGATTTGCTGACCATTAGGCACACAGCCAAATGACTCCTGTATAGTTGTTGCTTTAGGCACCTCCGTTCGGCCCCTAATAGCACAGTAGTCCTTACCAAGATTATTTTTGGAATGACAAATTAAAAAAAATAAATCTGTTACTTCACCTGAAATGGTGAACTGGAAAGCACAGGGTTAGTTAATTAAGTGAATGAGGCAAGTATTGTATCATATTACTACAGAGTAATAAAGAGTAATGGAGTATGGGGAGAGAAGAGGAAGTAACCAGGTAAACATAAACCCTATTAAACTGACTTTGACAGTATGCAAGGTTTTAAAACACACAGTGTAGGAAAGAACAACTAACACATCAAGGTAAATGGAAATCTGAAAAACTAAGAGTAAAAACTAATTTCATGTGAGGCAGACTATTCAAGATCTACCTAGTTGCCTTTTGTCAGATAAAAACAGCTTCTTTTTCCAGTTAAAATAAGCCTAATTTTGATGTATCTTAATAAGCCATTTATACATTAGCCCATCAAAAATTAGCCTACAATTGGAAAAAGGTTTCATTGTGAGAGAAAGTAAGAATTTAGAGGTAGGAAATAAACTGGAATCTGATCAAAATTACAGCGAAAAACACAAATTCCCATGTGTTGTATGGATTGTACTATCTTCACTACCAGGGCAAAAACACAAAGATCAAATTTGTTGCATTAAAAGGGGAAGTGTATGTTTGGAGGAAAGTTACCAGCAGAATTCTCTAGGATTAGTTTGGACACTAAAAATAGTGGATAGTATCATAGCTAATTTTGGGACAGGGTAAGTGTGCGCTTATGACATTTTCTGATGACAAAGTCCGGAGGCAGTGTCAAACTAGAAAAGGCTTGGAGTATCATAAAGGTCATTGAACTTCAGTTACTGACATGGGATGAGGTTAAAACGTAGAAAAGTGCAAGGTTGTACACTTCGGAATTAATAACAGGAATTTTCTACCAGCTAATAGTTCACAGTTTAGAAAACACACGTAGATAAAAGAACTAATATATTCATCTGTTGCAGCAGAACTCTGTACTACCAGGAAGACGAAGCTATGAAACCCTCCCCACAGTTTTCCTATAGACAGGCATGTGTACAACCTATTATGTAAAAATGTTATGACCTTTTCTGAAAAAAATGTAAAATGAGTGACAATCCTGATAGAGATTGAAAGGATTTACCTTACTTAGCTTATTATTTCCTATTTAAAGAAAATCTGATAAAAGGTTTATTATTGCTCCCCAAATATACTGGAAATAAAGGAGGATAAGAGAAACATCAAAAGATACTTAAAGCAGAATTCTGTATCTGCATAAGATCACCTGAGTAAATTGCCATGAAAATCTACCATGGAGATTAGAAAAGTTTCCAATTGTTAGGGACATAAAGTAATGCAACAGTTTCCCAACAGGAGTATGAAGGCAAGAAACCTGTTTTAAGATGCAAGCTTGATGAATTTGCAAATGGGATGACATGACCTGTTTAACTGCTGCAGGAAGGAACCAGACTCCATACTGCACGAAATATTTTCTGATCTTCTGTTGTATTTAGAAGAAAGCAGATGAGATGGTTTCAGCAATGAAGGAAGCAAAAGGCAACAAGAAGATTTTAGTCCAAATATGGAGGAACAAAATTTAAATGAAATGCAGCTGTGATCTGATCACCTGCACCTAGGTTAGCTGCCAAAATGGCAAACTCTCTTACTTGTAATTTTGGAAAACATTACCATTCTGTTTCTTTTACAGCATACCCAGCTGCTCTTAAAACTGCAGTGCAGGAACATTTCCAAAGCTGCTACAGGAGATAGATTTGTGTCCTCTCTGAGCAGTTCCACTTTTATTTCAGTTATAGCAAATGGGGGCCTGTTTGCACGATACTGATAGTCCAGAGCCAGAACCTCTTTTGGTAAGGGTTCTGTATCCGCCCCCCAAACCCCCGCATTGCTCCCCAGGGATATTCCCTATGTCACAATAGCTTTCTGGTCTCAGCCTAAGAGGAGTGTCTGGCAGAATGGAAAGGACTTCCTTTAATCTATGTACCCATGACACCTTTCTACAGCTGCACAAACCTGAAGGTTTTGTTTGCCCTAAAGCTTAGCTGTTTTTGCCAAAAAAACCCAGTCAGTCCCATAAAAAGCAATTATCTTTATAAACCTTGCCTTGAACATCCTGTAAACAAGAGAGGAAAGTCAAAACCTAAAAGGAGTTCTTGGACCACCTTATTTACAATGGAAATGATTTCCAATAGTCTAAACACCGTAACTCATAGCCAATTTCTCACCTCTAGTCTTGGGTTCTGCATTTTGGTGCCTTTGTTTGGCGGGATGCTTGTTAGATGTTAGGAAAAACTTCTACACCAAAAGGGTTATCAAAGACTGGAACAAGCCGCCCGCAGAAGTGGTTGAATTGCCATCCCTGGATGTGTCTAAAAGCCATCTATGGAGGGTGCTCAAGCATATGGTGTAGAAGTGGGCCTCACAGAGATAGGTAAAAGTTGGGCTTGATGATCTTAAAGGTCTTTTCCAACCATGGCGATTCTGGTTATGACCAACTGCCACAGCTGCAGTGGTGACGGCATCCATTCCTCCTCAGTAGCCATCCTCCCTGGACAGCCATTTCTCCCGTCTCCCCAGCACAGGTGATGGGACAGCCTGGCACAGCTCACTTGGGTCAGCACCTGCCTGAGGCCAGGGCCTTCTGCCGCGGCTGAGGGGGCAACCCTCACCTTCGGGGCCCTGCGGTCCCCCAGCTCACTTTTCCGGGGGCCACTCGGTGGGGAGACCACAGCGGCAGCCCCGACTTGCTCCGCAGCGAGCAGTTGGCCACCACAACCTTGCGAGGGGCCTGAAGCCTCTGCCCGAGTCCGGCTGGCAGCAGGCCGTGGGGATGGACTGCCCCGGTGCGCCACTGAACTAGGGCGAGGGGTGATCCCAGCGCCTCCAAAGTAACTCGTCACTGCTGTGCTGTGCAGGCAAGGAAACTTCACCCTTGCCCTCTTGTTTCTAGTTAAACACACCAAGTCAAAACGGAGTAGCCCCCGCCTTCTCCCCGCACAAATCACGCCGTTGATCCGTGACTCCTCTGTGTGTTCCTGCAACTTAACGCTTTTCCACAAACGTACTTCGCTGCAAGGTCGTGACTTGTAAACTCTTAGGGTGGTCTCCTCAGGCAGCCAAGCACGCAGGCTGTGCTTTTATTTTCAGGAGAAATGGGAAAAACACTTGATTACAAAGGATGCTCAAACAGGCCTCTTTAATTTTGGTTTCTTCCCACTTTAAGCTATAAATATAGCTCAAGATTACAAAGGGTTGTAAAGTAAATACCAAAAGACAACATTTACAATTTTCCACACAGCTACACCCTAAACCAATAATATAAGGAAATCTGTCCAAAACTTTGAAGTGCTATTATAGTTTGTTCCATGACAAAACACTGGGGTTTCTATGTATTTACTTAGCCACCTCCCTCGCCAACTTTTAAAATCCGTTTATTTGCTATATAGAAAAACATAATATTAAGAGGACTTGTATTTTCAAGTTTCCTGTATTACAAAAACATTGACTGAAAGAAAATACACGCTAACAATGTGTCTTTAACTTGTACTTGCATTATAAAATCAAGATCTGCTTTTAGTCTGGTTAGGCAGGGAGGGGGGAACCTTTGATCTGATACACCTATTTTCTTCTTCATTATTTAACTCCCACTTAATGTTTTTCCTATTATCCTAGCAAGAAAACTTTTTAAAAGTAATTTGACCTTGGGTCCCATTAAATAAACAAAATAAAACACAAAAGGATGGATTAGTAGTAGTATTTGTGCTCATTTGGGAGCACATTGAAGGCAGCAGTTGGTACAGATGATGTAATTTAACCAAATGATGTAATAAAGCAGGACTGAGGATTAGGAAGATTTCCTTTCCCTATTTAAATTCTCTGTCATCTGGATTATAGTACCCCATGCCTTCCAAAACCAGATTCTATTACAGTAGCTGATAGAATTCTACCTGAAGACCAGATTTTTAATTTTTTTTTTTTTTTAAATTAGGAATTTATCAGGTTGCACTGCCTACTTTGTGTTTTAATCTCTTTTTTTCCAAAGTGTATCTCATTTGTAGTTCTCTGTGGTGTTCCCAGCCTAAGCAAAATTTAGTCTCGCTTCAGATAGACATCCTACATTGTGATTTCACTTCAAAGCATTACCAGCATATGTAGCATGAGTTAAATCTCAGATCTTTTCTTGTATAGTTTGGTCTGCTGAAGTTTACAGAAACACCTTAATGGATCTGAATTATTACAGCCAGGTGCTGGCTGAAGGATCAGGATGCTTATTTCTCACGAGCAAATGGTAAACTTTTCCAGTAGGAGTGGACTTGATATTTACTGTGTAACGCAGCTTCTCTTCTTTGCTACATTTATAAGGCGGCCATTTGGTTCCTGTGGGAAGGCTTGAATAGAATCCCCTGAAGCCATGTGTAGTTTGGCTGCTAAGGATTTGAGGAAAGCTAAAAGAAAACATTTGGTTTAAACACTGGATTGCAGTGGTGTGTGCTTGGAACAAGAACAAAAATATTTTCCCATTAAATGAAAATATTTTTAATTACAGGAGAAGCCACAGGGAGGCTGTGATACCTATTTGAACCCTTGTGTCTACAGAAATGCATTTACAGTAAATTTCAAGTGTTTCCATCAGATGGCTACTATGAATTGGATGGGATTCCTAGCGCAAATACTTCTACAGTACTATATAATAAGATTGTCCTAATATTAATAGAAGCTATGTTGCCTCATTTAAAACTGTTGTGACAATTACTCAGTTGTCTAGATATCTAAAATTTGCACTATGCATTTAAAAAGTATTAAAATCCTAGCTCTATGTGCATAGGTGTGCAGTAGCATTGATAGGTACATGCTCCAGGCATCCCCATATGCCATGAAATAAATGAATTTGTAAAGTGTAAGTTTTGTGAACTTGCCACAAGTTCGGGTTTTTTTTAAAGGAGGTATTTATAGGCAAGCTAACCTGAAATTTAGTGTTTCTGCAACGGAAAGTTATAGCTAGCAAAGAACACACAATTTGTCTCCTCTGTAATTTTAGAGAAGAAAGGAGTAATACTAAACCAGCTAAAATCCAACTGCAATTACTCAAGTAACTTACTGAGATTACTGAAGAGCTTAAGTGTGGGTACTTGTGAATGTGCCATAGGATTTATCATACCCATAAGGAGTTCTCACCTCAGCTCTCAGTTTCCAAGGAAGAGAGTAGAATTTTCCGATAGTATTGCTTTTCCTATACCATGTATGTATTAGGCTCAGCACTGGTTTCATGGAATTATGGCTTGCTACTAATACTGCATACCAGTTCACTGCCTAAAATTCTTTCTGAATATTTGAACTTTTATAACTGTAGCAATGAAGATGAAATGAAGAAGAGCCTCCATGAAGTGGAAAGAAAGGCGTCAGGAACAATATTGTCCTTATGTCTTTCCATGTTCCTTATTAGATACCTGAAGAGGGTAGTTTTTTGAGAGGTAGTACTCCTCGAAATACTGCTCCTACCTAAAAGCTTCTCGACCCAATCATTAGTGCAGCCAAAACGTTATGTGGCTCCACCACTTTAAGAACAGTCAAGAGAAATGCTTTGTGCTGGTTCTTAAAAAAAAAAAAAAATATGCTGACGTCAATCCAGATCATAAAGAGTCTCTTCCAAATACCAAAAATTGAGTGGATGCTACAGACCGTGAAGAAAAAAATAAGATTAATGAGCGATTGTTTGTTGCTCTTCACTAATTTCAGTGTGAGATTATTTTAATTTGAGGCTTTACCTCATTGCCTTTTTCAGGACACCAAAAATAAACTACCTTTAACATGCTCTTCAGAGAACCCAGATCTGTCTGATAGGGTAAGAATCATACTTAACTTCACCTGGGTATGTATCAGAACTAAGCTACTTGCCTGCGCTTCTTCTATAGTTATAAGAAAAAGAAGAAAAATAATTTATCGAAGCAGCTTTTGAATGGGACCTTTTTAGATTGGCTACAGAAAGCCTGTATGACTTACAGTAAATACCAAAGTTTTAGAAAGCCAGACCAGACAAGATGAATTTCATAGTCTGCAACCTGGCTGCATTTCTTTCATATAAAGATTAACAAGTTTGGAGCACAGCTTTAGTCCTTCAAGAGTTAGCTGCATGAATGTGTGTGTATATATACACAAATATTTAATAATAAATATTTAATAGCTAAATATTTAGGGGTTTATAGTGAAGAATATGTGGAATCAGACAATCCATGGCAAGGTTGCAAGAGAACATGTAAGTCGAATGAGAAACCATAACTATTTGAATAATGTTAATCTATTTTTATCTTTATAAATGAGATCTATCTAAAGGCAAGTTACATGGGAGTTTACGGGGCAACTGAAAAATAGTGGGCTTTGTATTGTAATTATCGACAAAAATTTTATTGGCTTCCTCCCTCTTCGCAGGTCTTTCTGGACACACTTCATTAAAATGTACGGGTGAGTAAGGACATCTGGATTTGGTACAGAATAGTAAACTGAAATCAAACACTCTAAGCTGAACTCAATTTTTCAGCATCTAATCCATTTACCAATTCAAGAGTACAGCTTTAATTATAGAAATATGATTTTTATTATGTTAAAGCAGTAGAAAGGGCTACACTAGATCTAGAGAAATACATAACAGGAAAGTAAAAACGAACAAAAAAGAGGAACAACGCAGGTTTTACTTGCAGACTCTAAACTCCAAAAGACTCTCCATAGCACAAATTAAAATCCTGCAACGCACTGAGTGTTTCCTGAGACATTAATGGTGTTAAAGCATCTTGAGGAACACCTTTAAATCCAGCTAGTTTTGCATGCTTTAGCGTGTAATCCCTTTAACAGTCGTCATGGAGTAACTGTGCTTTATACGTAAGACACTATCTCACTGATATACTTAACCTAATCCTCCAGTGTCTTCTATAGGAAGTGAACAGATAAATTTGTATATCGGTAACTGGAATAATATACATTGTAGAGCTATATAGTTACGTCTGCAAAGTTTTGAAGAGAAACTCAAGCTAGATTCAAATGAGCTAGCTCTGCTACTGGAAGCAAAGCAGTGTAGCCATGGCAGCAAGCAGTTCCGTGTTAGCTGTAAGATCTGCCTGTAAAGGTAAGTAAATATTTGGACAACTTGCCAGCACAGAGTTCTTGGGCTACAACAGCTACGCTACTTTCGCTCTTTTCTATGCCTCTCAGGATGACCTCAGCCGAAGAAGATTGCACAGTCGTGCCTGTTGGCTGCTCAATGCCTTGCACAACAGGCTTGGAAGCACTCATGAAGTGAAAAAGAAATGGAAAAAATATAGCAGTTCTTTATGAGTATCTGTGTAGTGTTCTCTTAGTAAAAAATGTGAGACTGTAACAGATGCTTATTCCTAGTCTTGAGCTGTCGGGACCTTTTCCCTCCCCAGTACTCAAGTATCCCACATTATAGAGGAATTACGATAATAATAATAATAAGGATCAGTTTATGCAGTGACTATTACCGGTTCCTGTATGTGTATGTTTTCTATAAGCAATATTTTTACATATTCATCTATTTATCCAATTAATCAGATGATCGCTTGGCAGCCCTTACTCAGGGGAATATACACGTAGTAAGACACTATTCAATGTATTGACGTGTGTTAGTCTCAAGCGTGTAGGACCGATCATTTAATATCCACATGGTTCTGTTTTTCCAGCCCTGAAACAACAAAAGCAGGTTAGCACTTCTGGGGCAAAGAGGTATCCCATTAAGGTGCCTTCTGAGACCCGTTATCTAAACTTCTTTTGCACCACTGCTGTTATATTATTCAGTGTCTGAGGGTGTTTTTTACCTGGTGACTGAGGTATTATTAGCAGTCCAACGATTGTTAGAAATCACGACAGCTAAGCCAGCTGACTTTACAGTTCTGCTGCCCTTAAGATGGATTTCAGTAAAGGTTTTTTTTCTAGAATCTAATTTGGTTTAGACATGAATAATTTACAGGCTGCTTTTATGAGACACCACAAAGGATCAATACAGATATCAAACATACCCACTACTGTAGATGCCAGCTATTGCAAAATGCCATGCTGTTCTTTTCGCAGCACAAATTGCAAACATATGCACCAATTCAATACAGATCATTCTCTTTAAATCATGCAAGCTATCCATTAATTCAGTAGCTAACAGTGTTTTTTAGTTCTTCTATCTTTCTTGCAATTACAAAGTGAAATACCACCAAAAAAAAAAGAGTTGCTTTTCAGTGCTCAGCTTAGAGAACAATAATGGCTACTCATTTCTCAGGGTTATTTCTGTTTCAAATCGGTGTACGTATGCTAATAGTTAGAGCCTGTGTTTCCATAATGGGGGTACCAAGGTGTTTGATACATATTTTGTCACATTTATGCTTTTATGTACTTAGGCACAAAAGAATACTGGACGTCAGGAAATGTGGCTATTTAGATGGCCTATACTTATTTGGCTCTACGGTTACAAATGGGCAGAAAATGCATAGAAACGCCTTTGCGAACATTTAAGTTCTACAAAATACACAGATCAGTCTTTATACCATTATAATTAGGCTTCAAAAATTAATATTGGTATATGGAGTCATGACAGATGGCTCTGTCTAGAGTGATTTGGGTTTGATTTGAAAGTTCAACATTTGAGAACCTCTGCATTGAGGAACCTTAAGTTTTCTAGCTGAAGCAATTCACATTAACAGAATTCAGGAGAAGACAGCGATGGCCTAGTATATAACCTGAAAATTTAATTAACATCTAACTGCAGTCTAGTTGGTTCAGCTCAAAAAATGGATAGAAACCAGTGGAGAATAAGTGGTTAGTTGCTGTAAACTGCAACATCTTAAGATAGATTACATTTACCATGCACCCAGCCTTCACAGTTTTAATTGTGAAACCTTACAATTTTTTTCTAAAATACATATATGCAGAGCTTACCATCCACCGATACAAGGTAACATCATAGTCAAGATTTGCCTGGTTCCAAAAATAGCATAAAATATGTATGTTTAAACTTCTTTAAGTTTGGAGAAAATAAATATTTAGAAGTTCTGCTTAGTTTATAATCAAAACATAAATTTTGCCAAGCTCCCAAGTCTGACAGGTTTTACTAGTTCTTGTCTGTCTGCAAGTTTCATTGATGAACCAACACATGATTTACCCTTGGGGTAAAAGGTTTGTATAATATTGAATATGTGACTATAATATAAACTTACCCTTCCCCAGGTCTGGCCATTATTGTTAAAATTTAAATAACAAAGTGATTTGTACCTACGCTTTCATTTGACCTCAGCTGCTGTGTTTTAAACTACGTTCCTCTGCTGCCTCTGCTCCTGAGAGATTCTCTATTCTGGATTAAAATTAACGTGACCCAGCGGCCTTTATGGGGGATATTCTTCTGTATAACACTGGAATGACTCAGCATTCCCTGTGCAGGATCTTACAACCTAGGCAGCTACTGTTAGAATCCAGTGCTGGGTCCAACTCGTACTTTTTGCTTTAAAACTTAAAAATATCCTTCAGAATCATTTGTCAATTTTACCTCTTCCCATTCCCATTATTGATAGTGGAGGGAAAAATTGAAGAAGCCCAACCTCACTTCTCTTCCCTTGGGATAGTTTAGTTTAATTGGCAATGTCAGCAGAGAAGTGCATGGCTTTGGAAGGTATTAGTTAACTTCCTTTTCAGTGGTGGGGTTCGGAATGATTTTGAAATCACTCACTGACCAAGAGCAGTGCACATACCACAGAAATTCCCACTGGAAACTCCAAAGGATAGAGCAGAAAGTATGGCTTTTGATGTGCCACACCAAAATAAAGAATGCAACTTTTTTTTTTTTTCCTACTAAAAAGACAATAAATATTTTAAAATAGTATATATGATATGAGAGAAGTCTGCGATTTACACTGCCATAGTCTGGTAGACCCTCAGGAAGTTCCTTAGATTTCACTTGAGCCATGAGGAAATGTATTCAATATTTCTGCTGCTGGAGTGTGCTAAGCTACCTTCTACTAGGGTCATTAAACATGATGCATATAAGCTTGTTGAGTATTGTTTCTTGAATATCAGAGAGAAACAATTCCCTACATTTTCTAATTGCAGTGGTAAATGAAAGAAGTATAGGGAAATGTTTTAATTAGACAAATGGACAATTCTTGCACAGACTATAGAATGATAGAATGTTTTAGGCTGGAAGGGACATCTAGAGGTCATCTAGTCCAACCTCCCTACACAAGTAGGGACATCTCAGTAGGTTGCTCAGAGCCTCCTCAAGCCTGACCTTGAAGGACTATGAATCCATCTTTAGCTGTCTTGAAGTTGGATTCTGCTGTGTCTGTTCTATCGTGATATTTTAATCTTTTTGTAGTTAATTTTCTTTCCATGCTTGTCCTTATTTATAAATGATAGCCTCATTTTGTTCTACGCTTTCTGTTTCTATATCAATATCTGAAGATTTGCACCTCAGGAAGCCTGCTTCTTAGGCACTGTGGCACAACATGTCTCTAACACTTAGCTAACTTCCACGTACTTCAAAGTGCAGTGCTAGTGGTAGCTCAGCTCCAGAAGTGGGCTACAGGACCCTAAACTGTAATGGGTGTACGTTTGTGGCGCTGTCTCTGTTAGCACACAAGCACCCGATGACTGCTTGTGAGGGTGAGGTGGGCAGAAGAGGTCAATGAGTCATTTGCCATCTGCTGGCCAAAAGCAACGAGTGGAAGGAGGGTTTCCCCAGTCTGGGGCAAATTGGAGTTGATCCAGCCACTCATACTCTTGTATTAGAGACTGAAGTTAATAATTCAGAAAAAAATGTGGAAACAGACATCAGCAGCTTGTTCTCTGCAAACGTTAATCTTCTTTCTGTGAACTTAGCTTGGATAGCACAAAACGTAGTCTCAATTTATTAAAGAAAGGTGCTTCTTTCTTGCCTCATTTTTACCCATTGTCCTCAAATACTGTCACACAAAGAGAAAACAACATAATATAATGTTCTGATGCTCTAGTCTTAGGGTTTTTCCTAAGAGTTTAATCCAGTGTAAAAGGGTTTAATCCAGTTTAAAATGTTTTTTTTTATTTTTTAACTTGAATCATTTCACTGAGCTGATTTAAAGTACAGACACTTTTTTTTTTCTCATAGCAAAGGAAGCATTAAATTGTAGCACTTAGGTAGGAATGAGTATCAGGAGAGCGGGGGTTCAGGGGCAGAGGGTAGCGAGAACCTCTTTAACTGGCTTTGTCATTCAAGGATGTAATGTCACATTTAGTTGGTGGTATAAAATACTAGTTCTTCAGAATAAAAGCATTTTTACCTTTACCTTGCACCCAGTTTTTAGAGATGAGGATGTTTTCAGCAATTGACAAAACTTGAGAAAAGTTGACAAAGCCCAGCAAACTTCCTTATTGATCACATACATAAGGTAATAATTCCTGTTAAAACTGAACAGTTTAAAAAGTTAAATTGCCTTTCCCTACCTGTACTATCTGTTGGCTGCACTTGATGTGTTGTGCAAAGTATACACAAAGCACACACAGTTAGCTGTGCTTTCCATTTGGTTTTTTTTTTCCATGCGTGAACATTTTCTCCTGGTGTTTGGTGCATGCCCGCTTCAGGAAAACTTAGAATCCAGACAAATATTTTCAACTTTAATAAGAAAGTGTATCAGTTATTACACGTCAAAATTGTCTGTCAGAGCTCTTTTCTCAGCTTAAACTACCCGACAATATTTTTATATTGTCTAACACAGATTTATGATGAAAAGTGAGACATGTTTTGATCAGATGGTTACTAGATATTTGACATGGTTAATATGGTCTGAGGGGTTACTGCTTACTCAGGAAACCTGCAGCCCCATTTGCTGAAATATTTAGTAAAATGTGTTTCTGTAAAATACTATGGAAGGTGATGTAAAATATTTTTTCCTTCCTACTGTAATTGTCTAGTGAAGATTACAAATGGGGATTGTTAGAATTAGAAGAGGGAAATGCCAAATAGATAGAAGGGGAAAAATGTCCCGGTGAAGAGGTTAAGCACTGGAATTTCTTGACAAAATCCCTGTGGAATCCACATCCTTGGAGAGATTCAAAACTTGACTGGACAGTCCTAAGCAACTCGATAGAGCTTTACATTCAGCCTACTTCGATAAAAGGCTGGACTGAATGACTTCCAGAGGTGCCTTCTAACCTAACCTCTGCTGTTATTTACTCTACTGTCTGTGTCCTAACTTACCTTTTCTTTCAATCACAGGGAAAGATGAAAATGCTGCACACCAGCAGATCTGTAATAGAAAATGCATACCCAGTGTAAATTTATGTTTTTGTTTCCACTTGTACTATTTTAAAACTTAGTTTCCAGACTGAGTTGTTTGAAATATATATTTTAATGTGTTTATAGGCTGAGCTGCTCTGTATTAACTCCAAAAAAAGACGTTTATCATGGAAAGCTTGACCCAGAGTTAAATTTAGAGGTGCTAGCAAATGCTGCTGTTATAAAGCCTCTTTTCCTGTTTATGGTAAGAACAGATCTTCCCCTTTTCTCATACTTATTATCTTGCCAAAACCAGAGGTCATTAGCAAGGTGAATGTCTGTTTTTTTCAGTGCTTGCTGTCAATATAATTTAAGGAAATGCACACAACTGCTGTACAATGCAAGATTTCAAATGGAAACCTCTGAAATTTCCAACGAGTTAAAGAAACAGTATTTTAATCCACATTTTCCCCATCACTGTTACTGATGTTATTTGTATTTCGTATGAGGGATGTCAATTTTTAATTTTTTTTTGTAATAAGCTGTATGGGATATATTGTTGAAACATAAAGAGGTCCCTGCAGTTGCTCTTACACAGTTAATTTCTGTAGATTAAGAAGAGGTTTTCTAAAAGCTGAGCTGGTTGTAACAAATACAAGTGCATATCTACTAGGGCTTAGGACGCTATGGCCCGTATCTTAGCTGAGCTAACATTAGCAGTATTTAAACAATACAAGCAATATACCTATATAAAAAAACCAAACAACCTATCTAGTATATAATCATGCAGAACCCTGAAAAGTCAATAAATACATAATGCAGAAAAACTTTTCACCCATACTTGATAATACGAGTGCAGATATACAGTCAGTTTCCCAGGTTTTCACTTTTAGCTGAGGATCTCAGAAGTATTTTCAGAAAAAAAGTACAGATAAACAGGGAGAAAAAATAATGTTTTTTTCTCAATAAATTTATGTCTAAACTTATTTGGGGCTTTCAAAATACAGTCCTGTCCCATCAAAATCTTTGATAGAGGAGGCTGGTCACAGATCCCTTGCAACTGGGCTGTCAAAAACCAGTGAAAATACATATAAACTATAATTAGAAGCAACTTACCCAACACCACAATGCAGAGCTGGAAATAGAATTCCAGTTTCTATTTAAAAATCCTAAGATAAACACTAGATTTACAGTCTTCTCTGTCTTCAGTACGGTTTGGGCTATTTTTTTTTGGCAGGCTGACAAAGTTCAGCATAGCACCGTGGGCTTACAAGATTCTTTCCCTCTGTAGCATTATTAGAATAATGTTATGGTGACGTTGAAAGGATTTTTCCAGAACTTTGTGATTCTGAAGTTTCTTCTTGTACTTGGTATACCAGAAGCCTGATCTGTCTTGCATCTGTACAAGCATGCACACAGCCACTCGCCCTGTTACTAATATTCTTGAATTCTGGTCTTATTTCAAACTGCCAAGATTTATTTATTCTAGACACACTAGATTTCCCACTGATAAAAAAATAGCGTGATGTTGGCATATAGTATATAGATCAGTGAGCTGAAGTCAGTAATCCTCATCCTGTTTCTGATGCGCAGCTGAACCTTGGGGAAGCCACCATTGTACAATCTTATTTTTATCTGATAACTGGGAAAATTGTACACACTTTTCTTTCCGAAAAAGCCTGGATAAAAAATACTGAATATTATATATGCTGATAATAAATGCTTAGAAAAATCAGATGAATATCCATTATATATTAATCTTACAAGGAGGATTAAAAACATTAGAATTATGTAAAACTTACATGAAGACTTGAAGAAAACACCCTTACAGTATGTAAAAATAACCATATCTTTATTTTCTCTACTGGCTGAAGTGTTTATGTTATTATTCTGCAAGAAAGTCTTAACTTTTGTCACCTTGAGAATCATATAAAGAAAAGAAGGGAGGTCATACAAACTTTGAATGAAAGCAAGAATATACAGAAAGCACCGCAGCCCTCAGAAAATTTGCAGAGCACAGGGAAGGAGTAGCAGAGGAGGATGATGAAAATAATAATTAACATTACAGGGCTAGATAAAGTTATAGTTCTGAAGGATACTGCAACAGGGTGGACACAATTCAAGGGTGGGAAGCATGGCAGAGACAGGGACTTGGGTTCCCCTCTAGCATGTGAAAACAACTCTACAGGGAAACTTGTGATTTTTGTTTACAAACTTTGCACTTACTAATTTTAAAAGGAATAAATATTGGCAAAAGGCATCTGTCATGACTGCTGTAAGCCATAAGCAGGCCTCAAAGACTATAATTAGAAGAGGGGGGAAATAATAAAAAGAGACTCTTATCATAACCAGTTTTAATTGGGAATATGTTAAAACAAGGTGGTACCTGATGAACAAACTAGTTTAACAAGAAGTAGTATAAACCTAGAAGGCTGATAAAAATATCAAACTTGTCCCATCCTAATGCAGTGAGTGAAGGATGTAATCACATAATTATTTTAGGCACCTAAGTTAGATGCTGAAATGAATAGCTCTTCAATTAAATAAAAAAAAGTGGCCTTCTAGTTTCAGATGCTCTGAATTTGTGTTTAAAATAGACTAAGGTACACAGTGTGCGTGCCCCAGGATGGCACTCTGGTATGGCACTGATGTACAGTGTACTCTTCCATTTTCTAAATATTAGGTGACACAAGGGAATTCTTCTGGATCCATGACAAGCAGGAAGAATATTAAAGGCCAGTAACGAGACAGTCATGACACTTCACCTAAGATAAATGGACGTCAGGACCAGCACAAAGCAAAGGGAGAACAAGAAAGATACTATGCTGAAGAGATGCCTGTCATTTCCCTACAGGTTTTTTGACAGAATGGGGGCCAACAAGGGCCAGTTGCTGTACAGATACTCTGGTTATGTGTGGGAAACACAGGAAAATCCTGGAATTGGCCATCCTGTGCACTAGGACAGGCAGATGTGTCCTGGGCCATCCCCCTGTGCACAGCAAACCTCCCTACACCGCGTAGTGCTCTGAAACTAAAGCCACCCTTAGGATACTGTGCTTCAGTTACTGCCAAACAGCTACAACCCAGCATTGAGTTCCACGTGCACATTTGCATCCAGCTGTTTGCGGCTGCCTAGCTGTCTGCCTGCAAACGTTCCAATGATATCAAGGATATCTTATTAACACTGAATTTCTTAATCAATAGATTTGGTTATGTGACATGTGGCTGTCTGAGCACTTGCAAAAGATGCAAGGCATTGAATCCAAACCATAAAATAGCTACGTACCTTGACGCATCATAAAACAAACATCAGATAAACAGTAATAGGACAACTGACTGAAAAGGAACGGGAATATGCCCTCTTCATCGCAAAGTGCTATATTCCTCCACTGCAGACTAAAATGAACTCATCTGAATTCTTAACATTCACCACTGCAAGGCTGTGAGCAGAAGACATTCCCTGTTTGTGTCACTATCCCTGCCCAGCCCATGTGAGTCATTCATCTCCTATCTGCCTGTTGTACATCACTGATGCCTTAACCTCACCTCCATGCATACATTTCTTCCTTCTGGTCCTTCCAAAAGACTCCAAAGTACTTTGGAGGTTCCTGCATGCAGCAGCAATACAGAGGACATTGGCTTTGCTAGTGCAGGCAGAACCATTTAAAGAACGAATAGATGCAGTGCTTGAGGATATGGTGTAGTGGTTAGAGAGATGCTAGGAGAAAGGTTGGACTTG
>JAVSBS010009150.1:1286-14701 GCA_033124195.1 Coracias cyanogaster | reverse complement strand
CATGACTGGCTTGGATTTTACCATCTTAAGAATTAAAGTTTTTTTATAACGGAATAATCAGTGTGGAAATGAAATATTTATAACTATACCTAATCTTGACTATTCTTGATAACCAAAATTTACGTAGACCTTTTAAATCTTGCAGAACAGAAATTGTTGTTCTCAACCTTTTTCATGTTATCCAAAATTTCAGAAAAAGGGATATAGGGCTTTTCAGTTTTATTTTCGGAAACTCCCTCCTAGATCAATACAAAGAAAGAGCTGGTGATTATGAGCCATCACCTACTTGTTTGCTAAGGACTGAAATAAAATATGATCCTGGATTTCTTTTTAAAAATATTAAGTCCACGAAAATATTTCTGAATATTTTATCTTATAGCAATTTAGTAGAATTGCTAGGATCTTATCAGTGACCTGCAGAACTTCATGGAGATGCATTAATACCAAAACTTCTAATCCAGTACCTCCCTAAACACTGTACAGATTTAGCAGATGGTCAGTTAGAGCAGAGAATAAATTTGTCAGAATAAAAGCCTTAGTGAGGACCTAGCAGTAGCCTTCCTATGCTGAAGAGAAAGTTCAACCGAGAGTCCAGTGCCAGCCTCTCTGCAGAGGGTCAGGAAAAGAGAGAAACAACAAGAAGAAATTGAGAAAGGCAGTTCAGATAGAGAGAAAGAAAACATATTCCAGTATGATGGTATTTAAGCATTGGAGCAGGTTTCCCAGAGAGACTGTGAGGTCTCAAGTTCTCAAGATCCAGCTGGACAATGCTCAGAGCAGCCTGGCCTGAATTCAGTGCTGACCTGGCTGCAAGGCGGGTGTTGCATTAGGTGACCCCCAGAGGTCCATTCCTGCCTGATGGAGCGTCTGATTCGATTTGCTGCTAACTCTGGCACTGAACGTGACCACTTTTTAACAGGCAGCGTGCAACACTGCTTAAGAGCTTAGGACAAAAAGCAAGGTGTAACTCTGATCCTCTCAAGGAAAATTTAGCTAAGTAGAACAAAAGTAGGCAAATTGCAGTCCACTTGCTCCCAATAATTGAAGGGAAAACCGATGAACATGCCACGGTTTTCCTTTAAGGCTCATTGGGCAGCCACAGTCTGCAGTACTTGCTTGCCTCCCATTTGTGCCTTAGTCTGCCTGGTATGTTTGAAAGGATAGTGGCATAAAAACTTTACTACGCAAAAAAGTTATTTCCACAAATCCACTATAAGGACTAAAATGTCATTCTACAAGTGACCTTTAAGTATTGCGACTGTTTCAGAGAAATACACAGGAGGCAAAAATTATGCCAAGGAATTGATGTCTGCATAAAACGACACCGTGATCAGAAACCTGTTAGCATCAGCACGTGGACTGTAGTATGTAGTGTGTAGGAAAGAGTGGAAGGGGTTAACACTGGCCATTGGTTGGTTCCAGTTCTTCTTCTGTTGTCAGGATGCCCGTTGCAAGCTAGATCATGATCTCTTAGGCAAGAGCTCTCTGGTTCAAAGGCAGTTAACCCCCAGATAATTCCAGTGATGTGAGGAGTATAAGACATTTGTATTCCCCCTTACTTCCCAGATTTTCTATTTTGGATGTTTCTTGCTCTAGAAGGTAACCTATGTCTACTCTAAAAAACCTGGTTTTCCCCTCTTTCTGTCTGTAACAGGAGTAAGAAACACAAATAAGGACATATGTACTAGGGACCATCTCTAGTTTATCCTTCTCCTTGTCTCCATGTGGCAGCAAAATAACAACTCCTTAAGAAAATTTCTTTCCTAAAGAAATACATTTTGAATTAAGTAACAATAGGTTTTAAAAAGAGATGAAAAAAAAATCCGAGTACCTCTAAATACAATGGTTAGCTAGCTTACACAATCACTGCAGCATAAAATCTTCAGGAATCTGCTCTTAGGTGATGTGAAAATAGTTTTCCACTGTATGCAGTCCCCGGCCTGCATCTGTCCTGGGCCTCTGCAGAAAGCCATAGAAGAAGGAAGCCTTAATTAATATAAATTAAATAAATATATTTAATCTTATTAATACCTATCAAATTAATTAATATAATAAATAACTCCCCGTTGCTACAATATCCAGTTTATCCATTACTGCCTACTAAAGCACAGTTCTCTGTTGTTGCAATATTTTTCTGTTATTCTCATTAAACCTTTTCCTCAACATTTCTGTGAAGAAATTTTAAAAGTTATAAAATAATGTTTAGAAAATACAAGTATCAAGCCGAGCAGGAATAAGAGGTTTGAGAGCACACACTGGGGATTTACAGCGGGGTTTTTTTGTCTTAGAAAAGACCAGAGGTACTGCTGGTTTTCCAGGTGGCCTAGAAAAATGCTTGCCTGGAGTAATTTCTATGAGGTGATCAACAGAGGCTGCTTTTGGTTCAGAGAAACAGGTTCAAAAGTGTATTTTTATTTATTACATTGGATCAGTAACTCACTAGGAATATTACTGCCAGGGCTGTGGATGCCAACACTTTCTCATAGCAGTTGTATGATCAGCAGCGTTTCCACAAATCACTCGGTTATTCCTGAGTCAGAAAGGAGCATTACTCTCCAGGCAGAGCATAAAATGCTTTGCCTTTCTTCATACTCTGAAAGGAAGCTAAGGATCCTCATGTTTCTGGTTCCAGTATAGTTCCTTCTTCAAAGCCTGTAACCCTGTAGATTTTTCATACTTTTTACGCCTGTCCTTGAACTGGCAAAATGCCAATTCAGCTCGGCACGTAATTAATCAGTATCAGCTACATTCATACGAGACACAAGATTCCCATCAGCTTCAGCTTGCAGAATACTCTTCCATTGCCATCGTAAGCTCTATTGCCTTTCCTAGTGTGTGCAACCTTGGAGACATCTATATTTGCAACTCCTTGTGATTTATTTATAAGAGCAGAACAAGAAACTTCACTCTTTAACAATGAAGACATCTCAAAGGTCTGCCTACATTCAAGTCAAGATGATGCTGTGGTGTTCTCCATTGAGTCATTTCATGGAAGACTGTCACCTCCTCATCTCTTCTGGGATCTGCCCCTCTTCTCAAGCTAGAGGCTTGTTTACTAGAGGCTTGAGAAGACTCTTCATCTTTTTTCTCATCAGATAATGGGAAGAACCCTTCTCCCTGTAATAATATGACTCATCCTTTCTACATCCTCCTCCAAATCAATTCAAAAACATAAATCAAAAGAAAAGCCACTTTAGAACACATTTTTGTGACAGTAAATGTACATTTGGCAGGATATAACACTACTCGGACCCCTTTACATTGGCTTCATGCCATCTAGTCACATCTGTGTGATGATACATACAAACTGGCGTAAAGACTCATCAGGAAGCGCTTTTCAGTCTAAAAAATCATCCATTAATCAACATTTTCTCAACTGAGGCCTTTGTGCCAAACTCTTGACCATGACTTTCCATAAGTAGAACCAGGACATTTTGCTCCCATGCAAAAATAAGCTCAAAAATATCTCTGGTTACATTTCACATACAGTGGAACAAACATCTACATGCATCTTTTCACCAAATTCATTTATCTTTTGAATCCTCTGAAAAAGAAGACATGTTCAAGCCCTGCTAATACACAGAGTATCAAGAGAAGCATATCATATTTGAAATTCGGAATTGATATATAGGTCAGCTCTGGCTTCTACCTCTTCATATCTCTGAGGTTCATGACTCATTCACTTACTTGACTGATATCTGTCAAAATATCTGGAGCTGTTATTTCACAGTCAGACTTTATTCTACAGTCTTGCACAGAGTAAGAGCAAGATTTCTTTTGGGACTATTTTGTATACCTTCCAGTATATTTCCTCAAACCTTTTTAAACTCTAGGAAAAATAGACATGGGAGTGTATTGAGATCTTACATATCTGAGGAGTATCAGAGCCTATACAAAAAAAAAAAAAAAAGCACCAAAAGCAGCAGTGTTTTGGTGTTCAGTACATAACTTCATTAGGCCCTACTTGTTGGTTGCTGGTCCTTTTATTTAAAAAGAGAAGATGCTGTTATGCTAGCCAGAAAGAAAACCAAAAGTGAGTACTTTGGAAGGGTATCACAGTATCACAGCTCACTCTGGTTGGAAAAGACCCTCAAGATCATTGAGTCCAACCATTACCCCAACACTACTACATCCACCACCTAATCCTGTCCCCCTGTCCTCACATCTTCACATCCTCAAAATCTCAGCAAGGATAGTGGTTCAGCCACCTCCCCAGATAGTTTGGCCCAGTGCATGACAACTCCTAAACCATATGTCTGAGGGCGTTGTCCAAATGCATCTTGAACATTGTCAGGTTTGGTGCCATAACTGCTTCCCTGGGGAGCCTATTCCAGTGCTCCACCATCTAGAATGAGCTGTTCCATCACCTTTCCAGGGATGGAGGTGAGGCTGACAGGCCTGTAATTGCCTGGGTCCTCCTTCTTGCCCTTTTTGAAAACTGCAGTGACATTGGCTTTCATCCAGTCCTCAGGCACCTCTCCTGTTCTCCATGATCTTTCAAAAATGGTGGAGAGTGACGTAGCAACAACATCAGCCAGCTCCCTCAGCACTCATGCGTGCATCCCATTGGGGCTCATGGACTGTGAGTGTTCAGTTTGCCTAAATGATTTCTAACCCAGTCCTCACTGACCAGTGGGAGTCTTCCTTCTTCCAGACTTTCTCTCTTGCCTCCAGGGACTGGGATTCCTTAGGGTTGGTCTTAATGGTAAAGACTGAAGTCAAGAAGGCATTCAACACCTCCGCCTCCTCTGCATCCTCTGTGACCACGACTCCCACCTCATTCAGCAGTGGGCCTATATTTTCCCTGGTCTTCTTGTACTACTTATGTACTTGAAGAAGCCTTTCTTCTTTTCTTTTACTTCCTTCACCAGATTTAATACCAAGAGGGCTTTGGCTTTCCTTGTTGCATCTCTACATTCTCTGACAACATTCCTATATTCCTCTTTCTTCTGTTTGAGCTCCTTGCTCATCCATGTAGGTCTCTTGCCTCCTCTACTTGATTTTTTACTCAAAAGAATACACAGATCTTGCACTTGGAATAACAGATGCTTGAATATTAACCAGCTCTCTTGGGTTCCCCTACCATATAGGGTCCTAGCTCATGGGATTCCTCCAAGTAGGTCTTCGAAGACGACAAAGTTGGCCCTCCTGAAGTCCAGGGTTGCAATCCTACTTATTGGCCTGCTTCTTTCTTGCATGATCCTGAACTCTACCATACCGTGACTGCTGCAGCCAAGGCTGCCCCCAACCTTTACATCCCCAGCCAGACCTTCTTTGGTTTTTAGTACAAGGTCCAGAAGCACACCTGTCATTGTTGGCTCCTCCACCACCTGCATCAGAAACTTACCATCAATGCGCTGTAGGAACCTTCTGGACTGTGTGTGTCTAGCTGTGTGACCTTTCCAGCAAATATCAGAGTGATTGAAGTCCTCTATGAGCACCAGGGCATGTGATCTTGAGGCTACTTCTAGCTGTCTGTAGAAGGCCTCATCAACTTCCTTTTCCTGGTCTGTTGGTCTCTAGTAAACTCCTACCACAGTGTTGCCCATGTTTTCACTTAGCAAGAAGGACATGGACCTGTTGGAGCAGGTCTGAAGGAGGGCCACAGAAATGATCAGAGGCCTGGAGCACCACTCCTATGATGGAAGGCTAAGGGAGTTCAGGTTGTTCAGCCTGGAGAAGAGGTGGCTCTGGGAAGACTTTATTGCAGCCTTTCAGAACTTTATGGGGGCCTATGAGAAAGATGAGGACAGTCTTTTCTTGCAGGGCTTGTTGCAAAAGGACAATGGTTTTAACCTAAAAGAGGTTAGATTTAGACTAGATATAAGGAATAAAGCTTTTACAATGAGGGTGGTGAAACACTAGAACAGGTCGCCCAGAGAGGTGGTGGAAACTGCATCCCAGGAAATGCTCAAGGTGAGGTTGGACAGGGCTCTGAGCAACCTGATCTAGTTAAAGATGTCCCTGTTTACTACAGGGGGGGCTGGACTAGATGACCTTTAAAGGGACCTTCCAACCCAAACCATTCTGTGATTCTATGATCATGAGGATTTTCAGATTGATATTAATTTATATTCACAACGTCTTGCAATAAGTCTACTGGACCAAACCATGTCACTCAGGTTAACATGGAGATGGAGGAGTACTCTAATTCTCTGCTACAGGAAAACAGTAATATTCAGGCTCACAAGGAGATTGGACCTCAGGCAGCTGGCTGTGTGACAGGCAGGCTATAAATAGCAGTTTAACTGTGGAGAAAAAGGCTATGCAATAGTATCACAATTTCCCAAGCAGACTGGGAGGTGAACCTTCACAGCTAAAACTGGACGGTGAAAGGTATATAAAAGAATAGGCCATCAGAGACTGTGTTAACAGATAGACTGAAAAAATGCTGTAGTATAAATTGTCTGAGAGGAAAAAAAATCATCTTCCTTTCAGTACAAAAATACCTGGTATAATGCAGCTAGATTTAATGCAGCTGGAGAAAGGATCTGTTGCTTTGTCCTGTTTGATGTGGCAATTATGCAGAATGATTTCCAGTTTCAAAACAAAAAAGATAAAAATTAATCTTTATTTTGTTTTGTTCAGCAAGTTACTCCCTGAATACATCTAAATGGCAGTCTTTTTTTCAGTTTGACCGTTTGCTTAACTGTGCTTGTGTAGACAAGTACTTCGCATCCACTGTCTTCTCCCTTATGCAGAAAGTATGAGATGTCAGGATTAATGGTATGAAAAGATGGCATGATTGACTGTATAAAAAGCTACTAGTAAATAAAAAAATGTTAAACGAATAAATAATACTACTGGGTTGATATGTTTAAAGCATATCTTAGCTTGCTACCACAAATTTAAAAATTAAGAAAACATGGACTAGTGCCAAGCAATGCAGTACAGCGCAGTATTTTGCTAGTTCAATATTGAATAATTATAATTGTAGTAGAGCTTAAAATGTGACAAACAGGGAAAGCCAGAGAAATAAATGTTGCCATGCTGGCATTGTGGAGTTAGGCCAAGATACTTCTTTTCATTTCTCTTCTTCTTTGAGCTTTCAGCCCAGATGCCAAACTGAGCAGTTTTTGACTGTTAGGACCAAGCTGAACTTAGGTTCTTGTCCACTGCTGGAATTAAGCATATAAGGAGCTGCTGTTTCTAAATATTGATTTAGAGTTATCTCAAGTCTGCAAACACCAGGGAATATCCTATCTACTAAAGCAAAAGGGATAGAAGTCTCAAGCTGTCCTTGTTTGGCCAGGACAGGGTTAAGTTTCAGCAAGTGTTGGGCGGGAGCCACAGCCATGCTGACATCATGCCCCCAGCAATGGTTCATCCCAGTGCAACACGGGGTGAGGGGTGTGCGGGTCCAGGTCTGCTCTACGCATCTGTGCACTCAGTATTGTTTGTTTTGTACATTGTTTTTCTCACTGTTGTTATTGCTGTTGTTGTTTTGATCATTTCTTGTGTGTTATCATATTAAATTATCCTTATCTCAACACACAAAGGCATTTTAAATTCCTCTTGCTGTTTCTCCTGTGCAAGGGTGGGGGGGCAGTGGCCATGTGGTTCTGGTCCTGGCAGGGACTAAACTACCACAGCTTTTTGGCAAGCATCATGGGGCCCGAGATTGAGATAAGGGCAGAATCTGATCAGAGTGTGTTAAAATAACTCCTCTTAGACGTGGTTTTCTGTTTATACATATATGTATCGATTGAATAAGAGCATGTTCACAGTGCTGGCCAGTCTGCCTGGTGGTCCTGTATCAGTACTTATATTTTTCACGTGGTCCCAGTGATGATGTTTATCACCTGTGGGAAATGTGTCAAGGGTCTCATTGTGCTTTACTGACGGCTTATGATATGATTGTGTCACTGCTTGGTGGGGTGAACTGGTACCTGTATGCAGCCTGGGCGTTTGTTAGTGGTCTCACCCCATCATCTCCCCAGTCAAGACCTTCTCGGTTTTTTGAGGATTTGGGCTATCCTTGGAATGTCCAGGCCAGCATGTTCACAGTGCTATGTTTGCTGAATGTCTGCCTCGTCCTGTTTAAGGTTACATGGTTCTTATCCAATGCTATCACCCTGAGACCTGCCCCAAGGCTGGATAGTTATGAATGGCAGGGTGTGTGGGAGAGCATGGGCAAGTGCTTGGGCCAGTGGTCACCCCCAATGTTTTAGAATTTCACTCCAGAGCAAGTGCAGAGTCCTGATAAACTAGTAAAGCACTTAGAGAAAGTGTGTTGTCAACCCAGGAACTCCCGGGAGACAACAATTACTGCAATGTGTTGGGGACATGCCCATGCCTACTGTATCCTGCTCAGCACCATCCAGTGCTCTGAAGAGGAAGAAAAGGTCTCTGAACCTATAAACAAACCAACTGATAGTACAGCTGAGCCAGAGAACCAACCTGTGCCAGTATCAGTTGCCCTTATAGAGAAAATGAAATGTACCAAAAAATCAGTTTGTCTAGTGAGGGATGAGGATGAACCAGGGCCAGAGGTGGTCACTTGATCCCTATCCTTGAGTGTGCTGCGAGACACACAGAAGGACTATAGCCGTCTCCCAGGCAAGCAGGTTATCACCTGGATGCTCCGATGTTGGGATTGTGCAGCTGGTGGTTTGGAGCTAGAGGGGCAAGAGGCCAAACAGTTGGGATCCTTGTCAAGGGCAGCAGGTATTGACAAAGTGAATGGGAAGGAGGTGCAGATGCTCAGCCTTTGGAGGCGACTCCTGTCAAGTGTAAGGGAAAAGTACCCCTTCCAGGAGGATGTCATGCGTCAGCTAAGCAAGTGGACCACCATGGAGAAAGGTATTCAGCATCTGAAGTATGAAGGAAGCATGTCTTCCTCTCTCCATGCCTGTATTTCAGCTGTCAAGGAATTGTCTCAAGGGATCCAGCAAATCAGAGAAGACCTGTCCCACTCTCCACCTGTACAGCCCATGTCTCAGCTATTAGGAGCAGATGCTTCCCTGTTCAAGAGAAGGACCATGGAAGGTACACACCATGGGGCACCCTGTGGTTTTACCCGTGTGGCCATGGAGAAGACATGAGGAAGTGGGATGGAAAACCCACTTCAATCCTAGGCGCATGGGTACATGAGTTGCAAGAGAAGACAATCATGAAAGGGGAGTCCTCCAAGAGAGATGTCGCCCCAGTTGCCAGTGGGAAATCTCCCAGACAGAAGAGAAGGGCTGATCTGACATCTGACCCTCTTGAGGGGACCTCTAAATCATTCTTATGTGGAGTCAGTGATTCCAATCAGGATTAGAGGAGCCCTGCCTCTAGCCAGGTGGAGGAGAGGGATAATTGGATTTACTGGACTGTGTGGATCCGATGGCTTGGCATGTCAGAGCCACAAGAATATAAGGCTCTAGTAGATACTGGCTCACAGTGCACCCTGATGCCATTGAGCTATAGAGGGGGTGAACCCATTTGTGTCTCCAGGGTCACAGGGGGATCCCAACAGCTGGCTCTATTGGAAGCTGCAATAGGTCTAACGGGGAAGAACTGGCATAAACACCCCATTGTGAATGGCCCAGTCGCCCATGCATTCTGGGCATCTTTGGTGCAGCCAGGCCATTCCATACCATGCTGACATCATGCCCTGGGGTGAGTTCCAATTTGGGGTCAGTTCCGGGTTCGGCAGTTCGGCACAGGTGTGTGTGGTCGCTGCATCCCTTTATCCCCAGTATTGCCCTTTTCTCTATATTGCTTCTTTCTTACTGTTACTGCTTTTGTTACTGCAATTGCTTCTTATGTGTTTCTGTATTAAACTTTCCTTATCTCAACTCAAAAAGGCATTTTAAAACTTTTTTTTCTTTCTCTGTCCGTGGCCCACGGCGGCGGGGCGGGGGGCAGGCAGCAGCAGCAGCCATGTGGCTCAGCTCCCGCAGGGACCTGCTGTGGTTTTACTAAACTACCACACTTACCAGTTAGAGGAATGGGGGCAGCCAGATATAGACAAATAATTAATATTAATTCCTGGCTTTGCAGCTGGTGCTGTCATGATGATTTTGGGTTTTCTGACAATGATGACATTTTTTGACAACTATAACCTGCTAGGGAGGGATGGAATACACTTATCTCTAAGAGGCAAGGGAATCTGGCCATCTGTATGAGATGGATTGTCTCAAGGCAGTGCACCTGCTAGGGTCGACTCCACTGGTCTCTTTGCTTTGTATCCCTTGATCCCTTATTTTGTACATTGTTTTCTCACTGTTGTTGCTGCTGTTCTGACAGTTCCTTGTGCATTGTTGTATTAAATTCTCCTTAAGTCAATCCACAGGGTTTGTATTTTCCTCACTTTCCTGTTAGAGGAGGGGGATGGGTGGGGATGCGGGCAGTGGCGCATGGTATCTGGGTCCTGGCAGGGTCTAAACCACCACAGCCTTTTTGGTGCCCAATGTGGGCCATGGAGGGTTGAGATAAGAACAGAATCCGACCATAGCATATTAAAATAATTTCTATTAGATACAATTTTTCTGTTTTTATATATATATTGTTCGAATAGTGTATGTTTACAATGCTGGCCAGTTTGTTTGCATGGTGGTCCTGTATTAATCCTTATGCCCTCCATGTGTTCCCAGTGATGGTGCTTATCATCTCTGAGAAATGGGGCAAGACCCTTGTATGCTTTACTGGATACTGATGACTTATGATATGATTGTGTCACTGCTTGTGGGGGCAAACTGGTACCTGTATGCAGCCTGGGTGTTTGTTAATGGTCTCACCCCATCTATAGGTGAGACAGAGGAGGAGACCTCAGCTTTAGAGGATTTTGGCTATCCTTGGGACGTCCAGGCCAGCATGTTCACAGTGCTGTGTTTGCTGAATGTCTGCCAAATCCTATTTAGGGTTATACGGTTCTTTTCCAATAGCATTATCCAGAGACCTGCTCCAAGGCTGGATAGTTACGAGTGGCAAGGTGTATGGGAGAGCATGGGCAAGTGCCTAGACCAGTGGTCACCTGCAATGTTTTGGAATTTCACTCCTGAGCAAGTGCAGAGTCCTGATAAACTAGGAAAGCACTTAGAGAAGGTGTGTTGTCAACCCAGCAACTCCCAGGAGACACAAATTACTGCAATGTGTTGGGGACTGGCCTATGTCTATCATGTACTGCTCAACACTATTCAGTGCCCTCAGGGGGAAGAAAAGGTCTCTGAACATAAAAGCAGGCCAACTGGCACTGCAGTTGAGCCAGAGAAACAGCCAGTGCTTGTATCAGTCACCTCTATACAGAAAAAGAAATACACCAAAAAATCAGTTCGTATAGTGAGGGATGAGGATGAACCAGGGCCATCTGGACAAGAACAAGAGGAAGAGACAAAGGTGATCACCCGATCCCTATCCTTGAGTGAGCTGCGAGACACATGGAAGGACTACAGCTGTCTCCGAGGCGAGTGGATTGTCACCTGGCTGCTCTGATGCTGGGATTGTGGAGCTGGTGGTTTGGAGCTAGAAGGGAAAGAGGCCAAGCAACTAAGATTCTTGTCTAGGGAAGCAGGCGCAGACCCTCAGCCTTTGGAAGCGACTCCTGTCAACTGTAAGGGAAAGGTACCCCTTCAAGGAGGATGATGTCACTTGTCAGCTAAGCAAGTGGACCACCATGGAGAAAGGTATTCAGCATGGGAGGGAATTAGCTGTGCTGGAGATGATTTATGGTGACTGATGAGCAGTCACCCATGGATCCAGACCAAGTTCAATGTACACCATCCACGTGGTGGAAATTCCTGCAAAGTGCACCACCATCATAGGCCAATTCATTGGCAGTAGTGTCCTGGAAAGATGGCCAGAGACAAACAGTGGATGAGGTGGCTGGCCATCTCCGCCAGTATGAAGGAAGCATCTCCTCCTCTCTAAATGCCTGTGTTTCAGCTGTCAAGGAGTTGACTTGAGAGGTCCAACAGATCAAAGAGAACATGTCCTGCTCTCCACCTGTATGAGCCCACGTCTCAGCTATTAGGAGCAAGCACTTCCCTGTTCAAGAGAGAGACCATGGAAGGTACACACCACGGGGCACCCTATGGTTTTACCTGTGTGACCATGGAGAAGACCTGACAAAGTGGGATGGGAAACCCACTTCAATCCTAGCTGCATGGGTACATGAATTGCAAGAGAAGACAACCGTGAAAGGGGAGTCCTCCAAGAAAAATGTCTGGCCTAGGAAACAATGTGAAAGTACAAAATGATGTATCATTGTGTCCCCTGCAGTACCATGATGTCTCCCTGAGGAGGACTGTGGAGCTCTTTACTTCCCAGGCCTGACGTTGAGACATGGGTGATTGTTGGAAGCTCAAAACAATTGAAATCTGCAAAGCTCAATATTGCTGCTAAACATCTGGTGACTAGAATAGACACAGAGGCTGGGTGAAGATCTGGGTGGTCTGTGTTGTCATGGCACTGAGGAGGAATGTGGAACAGAGTGAAAGCTGTGAAGCCTTGTTCTTCTGCTTATCCCATTCTCTTGGCCATCGCAGCAGTTACCTGCTTCTTGCAGAAGTTACCAATAAAGTTAGAAATGTTTTTTGACACTGCTAAAGGTTGACCACAAGGAAAAAAAAGGCTTGACCACAGTACCACCTCCGCACTTTGCAGAATAGTAGATAACAAAGTATAAATATTATCCCTATTTTGTACCTAGCTTGATGAAAATTCTGTGCCAAATCGTAGGGACAGATCAACAGGTTTGTTCTGCTCATCCTCCCGGGGCACCTTTTGGTAAGTTTCATGACCTCAGCTACCCTAAGTGCTTTGCTGGGAAATCAAGCTTGTGATTGCAATCCTATTTATTGTATATAGCTCTGTATAGCATATATATAGCTCTAGTTATAGAGCTAGTATGCAGCTTAGTGCATTTATCACTGGCAGTCTTAAAGATTCTCTACATGTTGCATATGAATAAACTGTGCTATTTGTGCACCTGACTGCTTTCTTTGAATGCAGCCAGACCTACAGCAGACTGGCTGTTGGTGCATATTGTGTTGGACCTACAGTCATGGCAATAATTGGTATATCTATTAAGAGGTAAGTCCAGCTGTCCCTAGCTCCTCTAATCTATGAGGACTGTCTAGAATGCAAGGGGATTAATCTCTTACCGAATTTGCCCATCACTGCATGCAACAGTGAGGGGAAGTGTTTTCCAACCTGTGGCCTTTTACCACCCTGATAAGTGATGTTAAGGATCATGGCTTGGGACAAAGATGGCATTCAGGTTCCATTTTTCCTCTAGCTTGTATTTTGATCTGATAAATTCATTACCCTTTTCGTTACATAGATTACCCTGGCAGCTTCCTGAAGTTAACAGAGAGGTGCTTAGCAGGTTCTGAGGAATTTTCAGGGCTGCTTTGAAGAGCAATTTAGACCAATTTTTGCCTAGCTTTTCTGAAGCCATGAGACAGAACTCTGTCTCTGGACACTGACAG
>JAVSBS010009148.1:18246-35596 GCA_033124195.1 Coracias cyanogaster | reverse complement strand
CCGCCGCCGCCGCCGCCGCCGGCCCCCAGCTCCTCGGGCCGCTACGGCCCCTGCCCGGCGGCGGCGGGCGGCGGCGGCGCGGAGCTGAGCGCAGGTACCCGCAACTCCTCTCCTCCGCCGCGCAACTTCGCGGGGCACTTTGCAGCGGGCGGGAGCGGGCTGGGCGCTGCGGGCTCCCCCGCACACGCACACGTCCCGCTCATGGGGGGGCTGGCCGTCGGCCCGGCCTCCCGTGGGGTGCCCCCCGTCGGGGCCGGGCGCGGGGGGAACGGGGCGAGCGGCTGGGTCCGCCCGTCGGTGGGGCCTCGCTGAAGTTCCCGGGGGCGGGCGGGGCTGCTGCCCGGCCGGCATCGCCCCCGGGGCGGCGGGCGGCGGAGGCGGGGGTATGGCGGCCGCCGCCGTCGGGGCTGCCCCGAGAGCCGCCCGCGAGTTGCCGGGGCCGGGCGGTGCGCACCTGCGGGAGCGCCGCTGCCGTCTGCGGGGCAGGGCCGGGGGCTCCGGGAGGGCGGCGGGCTGGGGGGGGGCTGCCGGAGGGATCTGCTGGTAATGGAGAGGCTGCCGTTAAAGAGGTGGTGGTTTTGACAGAAGGAAAATAGATCGGCTGCTTGTCTGCACCGTTTTCGCAAGATGCGGCGAGGAACAGGAGATCGGATTATTTTATAATTTTTTTTTTCTTTAAAGCTGTAAGATGCTGAACGCGTATCTTCTAGTGATGGCTTGGAGTTAAAAACCACGTAGATCTTGATATGCAGCCTAAATTTGGCATCAGGAAATGGGAAATTGCATCTTTAAGCAGAGTACAATCAAAAATGAATTACAATAAATCCTATATAATTGCATAGGTCATTCTCTTTAATGAGATTTTATTAACCTGACTGTCAAGCTTTTGAGTCAGGCAGATATTTTATCTTCTTCAACTGATAAAAGTGTCAGCTATAAACCACCACATAAATATTCATAAATCTACACATCTGTGGCAGCCTATCAGCATCATTCTTTTGGACATTAAAAGCATTCTAATTACTTTCTGTCTAGCAGAGCTGAAATGCTGCCTGTTATAGTATGTGCTTGGCAGGCATGATTGCTTTTGTTTGCCATCACAAATAGCAGCATCCTATTTTATATACTGATGGTCCAGAATATATTCAGGGTTTGACTGAACAGGATGAATATTATGAAGCACCATCTGGTTTTGATAACATCGGGTATATTAACTCATCTGTTAATTTTTGACACATCATTGATTTATTTATTTAGAAAAATTGGATCCTGTTTTGGTATGTTGCTGTTTGCCTTTGTAACAAATGTGATGACATTTCCTTACTAAACAGGGAGATCTGCTAGTTAATAGGATATATGGCTACATTTTCATGTCTGGTTTTGCTCAGAAGCAGCCGTGAACTCGTTGAATTTATCATGTCTTGTTACAAATAATCCAAGTACTTTACCTAAAAAGTTTAGTACATGAATAGATTAGCCTGAAAATTCACAGCTCTGATGCATAGTCCTGTGATCTGTGGCAGAAGGTCATGTTTTCTTTCTTCTTGAAATTACTTCTTATTTTAAATGCCCAAATGGTGGTATTAAAGTGTTTTTTGTGGCCCACAATGAAAATGCTGCTGATGAATGTGACACCTACATTTCCTTACAGAAGCAGGCTACGCCATGGAAAACATTCAGCTGTCTGGTAGTTGATATACGAGGCCGTATTCACAGCAGAGCCCTCTGGGCTTTGATGAGTAGAAGTTTGGATTTTCTCCTGCTCCTGTAGACTGTACAAGCCAGGAGCTCAGCAGGCTTCAAAGTTTGGCATTGATTCAGTCCTGTGCTTAAAAAGAAGATAGTTAAGGAGCTACTGTTTGTGAGCTGAAGCTCTGTCAAGTTCCTGTCCCAGCACTTGCACACCCAGTCTTTACTTTTGGTTCTTATATGGGTTCCAACATACCCTTCTCTCAGCTAAGACTTAAGTACCAAGCGAAAAAGAACTGGAGAAAACTAACCAAGAAACTTGCTACAGTGTGCAGAAGTGGGATTTTGTACAGGTTGTTACCAGAGGCTGATAGAGCAAGAGACAAGACATAGACCTCTTGGGTGTTGTAATCCCTGAGGTACGGGTGCTTTGCTGAGCTATGCACCTATCCTTCCTGTTCTGTGATGGAGAAACACCAGGTACCTTCCACTGGAGGAGATGTAGCACTGGTAAACTGAGCAGGGAGCTATTGACTGTGAGCTAGTGGGGACCTCAGAGCTGTGTGTATATGAAGTACTTCCATCCAATTGTCCAGAGCCTTGAAATCCTCTCAATAAATATGTGAGACAATTTTGTAAGTTCAGAGATTCACCTCTTTTTGCTGATAACTCTTCACTTGTGCAGGCAACAGTGTGCAAGCTGGTTAGTAAAACATCATTCCTGGGATATCTAACTCTACACTAGCAACTTAAGTAGTTGATTCACCTCTGTGCACCGACCGGTCAGCCTCCTCTCTGTGTCGGGGAAGATTATGGAACAGATCCTCCTAGAAGCAATGCTAAGGCACGTGGAGGTGGTTGGAGACAGCCAGCATGGCTTCACCAAGGGCAAGTCCTGCCTGAGCAACCTAGTGGCCTTCTGTGATGAGGTGACTACGTCAGTGGACAAGGGAGCTATGGATGTTGTCTACCTGGACTTTTGTAAAGCCTTTGACATGATCCCCCACAACACCCTTCTCTCTAAATTGGAGAGATAGGGATTTGATGGGTGGACTGTTCGGTGGACAGGGAGGTGGTTTGATGGTAGCATCCAGAGGGTAGTAGTCAACAGCTCACTGTCCAGATGGAGATATATGACAGGTGGTGTCCCTAAGAGGCCCTTACTGGGACCGGTGCTGTTTAGTATCTTCATCAATGACATAGAGGGATTGAGTGCACTCTCAGCAAGTTTGCAGATGACACCAAGCTAAGTGGTGCAGTTGACACACCAGAGGGATGGAATGCAGTCCAGAGGGACCTGGACAAGCTTAAGAAGTGGGCCTGTGTGAACCTTATGAGGTTCAACAGGGTCAAGTGCAATGTCCTTCACCTGGGTCAGGGCAAGCCCCAGTATCAATACAGGCTGGGGGACAAAGGGATTGAGAGCAGCCCTGTGGAGAAGGCCTTGGGGGTACTGGTGGATGAAAAGCTGGACATGAGCCAGCAATTTGTGCTTGCAGCCCAGAAGGCCAACCGTAGCCTGGGCCATATGAAAAGAAGCACAGCCAGCAGGTTGAGAGAGGTGCTGTACTCTGCTCTGGTGAGACACCGTCTAAAGTAATGTGTCCAGCCCTGGAGCCCTCAGCACAAGAAGGACATGGAGCTGTTGGAGTGGGTCCAGAGGAAGGCCACAAAAGTGGTCAGGGGCTGGAACACCTCTGCTACGAAGAAAGTCTGAGAGTGTTCAGTCTGAAGAAGAGAAGGCTCCAGGGAGACTACATTGCAGCCTTTCAGTACTTAAAGGGGCTCTATAAGAAAGGTGGAGAAAATCTCTTTAGCAGGGCCTGTTGTGCCAGGACAAGGGGTGATGGTTTTAGATGAGAATAGATTTAGACTAGCTATAAGGAAGATTTTTTTTACATTGAGGGTGGTGGAACACTGGAACTGGTTGCCCAGAGAGGTGGTAGAAGCCCTAACCCTGGAGACTTTCCAGGTGATGTTGGACAGGGCTCTGGGTAACCTGATCTGGTTAAAGATCTCCCTGCTCGGTGCAGGGGGATTGGACTAGATGATCTTTAAAGGTCCCTTCCAACACAAACCATTCTATGCTTCTCTGTTTCTGTGCAGTCGATTCTCAGTCTTCAGGCATGACATTTCTGGGCCATTGGGATTCAGAGCAGAGTTTGCTTTTAAGAATGGGCACCTCCAACACAACCACAAGTGTGGATGCTTCCATAATTTTTAAGCTTGTCGTGGTCGGTGCGCAGACTTGGTTAGAGATCTTGCCAGGAATGAATGAATTCCAGAAGAATTGCAGGAGGAGAGGTTAGGGAAAGGAGGAAAAGCAGGTGTTCTCCAACCTGCACACAGCTGAGGAAAGATCTAGCTTGAGATCCCATCTTGTAGGGAAAGATCCTGCATGAGAAATGTCATCTTACAATGAGAAATGTGAGGTTGCACTGCAACACCAGCCTTGTTTCTCCTCTAGTGAATGGTGGTTAATCTGAGCACTGCTGCTAAAGAGTAAGCCACCAAAATGGATGCATTCAAAGCAGCAGCAGATACCCATTTTCTTCTGTAAAATATGAATTCTTTATTAGTCTATTCAGATTATTTTTCTGGTATGAAAACAATATGTATCTTTGGCTTTGGTAGCATGTGCATTAAACACTATCATAGTCCAGCAAATAAACTCCTTTTCCTTAGGAAAGCATGATGAAGACCTTACCCTGTGTCTAAAATTGAAGGTGGGCTTTCATGGAAAGCAGAGAAAGAGGAGCAGAACTGTCTTAGACATATTATTCCAGTGCCAACATCCTGGCATGTTTAACATGACCAGTTAATAAAGCTCTATCATGCCCAGACCCAAAAAAGTTTTAAGTGAACAGAGAAGGCGAAGATCATTATTTTGGCCTTAATTGAGAAGTTCGGAACCCTCATCTGGAAATCAGTACTGAAATTGCCAGGCACTTAATCCACAGGACTGTCTCAGCGATCTTCATGCAAAATGCCCAAGAAGGCATCGCTTAGTCCTAGGAGGTGTCAAATGCGCTTGGTTTTGTGACCCAAGCATAGCTATTTACAGCAGTGTTCATACCTAAAAATGTAATGACGAAGTCTGTGTGCATGGGCAAAGCCATTTGGGGGGTACAGAGCTGCTGCCCTAGGATCTAAATAATAATATAATCATCGCCCAAATCAAGAAACACAGATCGTCGAGTGAGAGCACTGAAACACTGCAAGGTGAAGAGTGAGATGGTTGAAATTTGCTAAAGAACCCGGGCTTCTGAATTTTGCTGAAAATTGAATACCAATTAATACATTCCCTGTGGGGGAGAATATATGGTATTCACACCCACTCAATAATTATAAAGATGACTTTTTAAACCAGCTGCCCAAGGTTATGAAGGAAACTGTGGAAAAGCCATGACCTGAATGCAGAGCCATTGAAACCCAACACAATGGCTTATTAGGCTGTCTGGCCTAAGTACTGAAAAGATCTTCAAGTGTAGGAAAAGCTGATGTTATACCTGCCAGTCTTTCCAGACATCTTTTCTGATGCATCAGTGTAGGTCATCAGGTTGAGTTTCAGAAGTTTGCTCTTACTAAAACCCTGGTTGTAGTCTGGCAGTGGGAGAGCTGAGAAGCCCCATAGTTCAGTATCAATGAGAAAAAGATGTAAAGATGAATGCAGTATCTAGGAGTTGATACCTGATTTGCCATATGATGGTATCTTCTGGTTGCTTGCACTCTCAAATAATTCTAGTTAGGGATACTTACAGCAATTTAATCCTGCTCTGTTAGTTCTTTATGGGCCTGATCCAGCAAGTCCTCCTTCAGGCAAAAGTCTAGTTAAAGTCATAGAAGTTCTGTAAGAACTGTAAGGCTGTGGGGTCTGAGACATTAGAATTACATGGTTGGTGAGCATCGTAATAAGGAAAAGGAGTATCACAATAAGAATTTAATAAACTGTTTGCACTGTTTCAGTCCAGTGCAGTCATTTCACTTGAATCCTCCTTTTCCAGAAAATACATACGTTACATTAAATCAATTAAGAATCATAGATCAGTGATTATGCGGTAGTAATCACATAAAACCAACTTTTTGTCATTTGTTAGTGATTAGACATTGCACAGTGCTTGCATTTCTAATTACAGTTGGTCCGTAAAAGCTGAAATCCCAATTTCTACGATATATGCTAAATGGGCACCATTTGTTTTTATTTTTTCTCCATCACAAGAAATAACCGTAGTTATCATTCTCATTTAGGGTTGTTCAGGCTGCGGGTACATGTACCGTTGCTGGTGTTGAAGTTGCTTCAAAGTGGTACTCGCTTCAGCACAGAGCCGGATGTTTCCAGAACGTGTGCTGGGAGCATCCCTCGCTGTTGCTGCCTAGTGGTGCCCACAAAAAAAGCATTTGCAAGTCTTTGTGCTAGCATTTCAAAATAGCCCTGCTTTGTCATGACTTTCATTTTTATATCTTTAACCTCATACTCCAAGAAAAAAAACAGTAATTGCTGTGATTGTGTCTTTGTAGTAGATCTGATACTGAACTGAAGATTAAATCAATGCTGTCATTTCTGTATAAAATTTCAGTTACATTTATAAGCCATTATCACAGTGAATGTGCCTAATGCATTCAATTTTACAACAAAACTAATAATTAATTTTATCTTTACTTATGCTAGTGTGTGCTATAGCATTCTTAAAAACTGATATTTGAAATGTCAGGTTAATTTTATTGTATTTTAGAAGAAACTGTAATATTAGAATAACAGCTCTTATACTAATCTAATCCAGTTTCAGTTGTTTCATTCATATTTTGTCCCCTTGCAACAAGGATATGCAAAGAATGAGTAACTGTTTTGTCAACAGGGACCATAATGATTAAAATACAAACAGTAAATATGACTTTAGGTCTGGAATCGGATTATAGGATTAAAACGAATGAAAAAACTGCTCTGTAGTAGGATTGCAAAGTTCCAATCAATATCATCCTCTAATAATTTTAAAGACAAAATGTGAGAAGAAATAAGGCAAAGAAAGCAAAACTTGAGGTTGTTAGTGATGCTTGAATTTCTTGATTTTCTTTAGGATTGTCAGGAGGTCCTGTTATCGGCCCAGGTGAACAAGCAGGCAAACAAAAAAGGAGCTGAAGGACATGTGAAACACTGCTTACAAATTTAGTTAGGCCTTTTGGTAACTATTAGCAAGCTGACTATCCTTGAAGCTGTGGACGTTATTAGTTTGGGAACTTTTAATCCGAAATTGGCCGTCCTTGAAGAAGAAACATCCTGGAAAACATAAAAACCATAAGGATTTAGAGATTATATTGGTTTTATACTGTCAGCCAAACAACAGGTAGTGCTATCCTTAAATGGACTAGCTTCGTTATAATACTAAAAATCACACCCATAGGTCAAAAAGACCCTTGCCCAGGTGAAGACCCTTCCCCTTTGCATGCGTAGTAGTGGAAGTATGGAGTCAGCACTATATATTAGTGTGTAAATTACTAACCAATCATTGTAAAGAGAGTGGGCTTGGAAATTACAAACTTTTTGAGTTTTGTGTATAAATATATCATAGAGTTTTGTTCGGTGTGCTTGATTTTTGGGAAACCACAGAGTATCCAGGCTTGCACAACTCTGAAATGAGTAAGAAATGTCTCTCTTGAGTGTGCAAGAATTGATTTATGGCACACCGGGCAACAAATCCATTTTTTGGACAACAGTCCCAACTAGGAAGCTGCGGTGTCACCCAGGGTCTGTTCTTCTAATTTCATTACATCTGTTCTGCTGTGTTATTTGCACTTGAATCATAAGGATTAAAGGCATCTCGCCTTTGGTTAGTGCAGTAAAAAGGAAGGAGGAACAGCAGGTATGGAGGCTGCAGAGCATCTGGCACCTCACCAACACCCACTTGCAAGGGGGGCAGCAGTGCCCGTGCACTTCTGCCCTTTTGAGTTTGTGGTGTGGGCAGAGGGCATTGCTTAATGTTTTGGATCAAAGGTATGTTGGAGAAACCTGCCCTGGTTCCTCTGAGCCCATCTGCAAGGGCTGACTCATTATGTATGCATGACTCCTTAGCAGAGGAGGCTGATTTCGAGGATGCTTTGAGTGATATTAGGGGTGCCCCAAACCTTCACATGCCAGGGGACTCTGCTTGGTGCTGAGCAGCCTTGTAGCCCAGCTCTGCACCTGAGCTTACTCTGTCCGCCTCATGTCCCTATTCTTATGGTTAAGTCCTCGGGAGAGGATATGCTTGGGTTTTGTACTGGAGAGGTCTCCTCAGGCTACGTTTGAGACAAAGTATTTGTATGCTGCTTCAGCCCTACCCTCTTTGCAGAGATCTGGAGCATGGTAAAAATGTAGATTAGCATTGTTTCAAATATTCTTCCGGCCAGCTGTCTGAAGAAGGTTTTTCTGCCAGAAGGTGTGTCTTCTGGATGATGGAGAGGGACCACCTCTTAAAGGCCTGAATTCTGAACGTTTCTGTTTTGTACATATTATTAGCGTGATGAAGCTACGTTTTCATCTCTAGTGATGAAGTTAAGATAAATGCAGGTCTGGGTTGCTTAGTCTGATGCATCTGTAGCAGGTTGCCTTTTCAAAAGTAATGCGTTTGTCACTTTCTAAAAGTCAAGCCTGCCTGAGAGGAGCTCTCCAAAATTGGCAGTGCTTAAACCTTTTTTGTTGTTGTTGTTAATCTCATGCAAAATGTAAGTTACATCTTTTTAGACACCTAGAGGAATTCAGCTATGAGTAAGAGAAAATATTTTTTGAAGGAATTATTTTTACTGGGGAACCTAACAGGTCATACCATAAATGTCTTGGTTATTTTCCAGCTGGGTCCAAGAACTGTTACAGCAGCTTGAGCTATGTGTATAGACACTGCAGAAATGAACCATCCTACTATGTAGGTTTAGGTTGTAGCTGCTATTGCTCCCTGAGATGTGACACGTCCTGTCATTAGAGGTGACTAGGTGTGGCATGGCATCTTTATCCTACTTCCAGAGCCAAGCTGCTGCCTCCAGAAACTACAGCACAGCCCCACATAGAGTTTCCTGATTATGTCCAGAGAAGCTTGAAGAGCCCTGCAGTGCTCTCTACTGCAGGATACTGGCCTGCCCACAAACTCAAAGGAGATCAGCAGGAAAGAAAAAATTCTTCCTCTGACCAGAGAAGCTTTGTACATTTGATGCCTTTCCTCAGTGTAAGAATGGGGTTTTGTGCACTCTTGATTTGTTCTTGGACATATCTGGAACCTAAAGCAAAAGGAACAGGAGCAAAGTCCATTGGATTGGGAGTGGGTCACATGAAGCATCCCATGCCCAATGTCAAGCAAACGCAATAAAGATGAAAGGGGAAAAAAAACAAAGCTTGGAAGCCTTGTTGGAAAGCAGAGCATAGAACAAAGGTGTAGTGAAAAGTCCTGCAAATATATATGGGCAGTGCCCACCAGCAGCTTGATATAGTCTTCCAGAGAAGTACTTGAACTTTTAATTGTAGCAAATTGAATGGAATTTGTATTTCCGTCCTCATTTTCCTGTCTAAATCCCTCTGGAAAAAATATGTCAGTAAGCAGTGACTATCATCACAATGCATTTCTGATTAACAACAAGGGCGCAAGGGCACTCTCAAAATAGAAGCAAAGTCGGGATTGTTTTAAATCACAGTGTTGCAGAAGTATTAAAGCAGAAGCTGTAATTTTAATGTCTTCAGAAATAAAATGCGTGCTACTGTAAACGGTTGTGTACATTTGTCTAGCTGCTACTGCCTGGCATCACCTTTTGCATTAGGTTTCTGTGATTCATCTTTTTTTTTGTTGCAGAGAGTCGAATGATTCTGGATGCCTTTGCCCAACAATGCAGCCGAGTTCTAAGTCTCTTAAATTGTGGTGGAAAACTACTGGACAACAATCACTCCCAGTCCATGATTTCTTGTATAAAGCAGGAAAACCCAAATTATAGCGAAAGACAAGAGCAATGTCAGCTTGGGAAAATGGTCCATAGTCAGACGTCAGACATTTTAGACATAGAGATGCAGTACATGCAAAAGAAACAACAAACCTCAGCCTTTCTGAGAGTTTTTACTGATTCCCTTCAGAACTATTTGCTCTCTGGGAGCTTCCCTTCTCAGAACACCTCATCAGTAAATGATTTTAGCCATTTGGCAGATGTGGATCCACTTTCAACCTCTCCAGTACACACTTTAGGTGGATGGACATCTCCAGCAACATCTGAATCTCACGGTCACCCATCATCTTCTACACTTCCAGAGGAGGAAGAGGAGGAAGAAGAAGAAGGCTATTGCCCTCGGTGTCAAGAGCTAGAGCAGGAGGTAATTTCATTGCAACAAGAAAATGAGGAACTTCGTAGAAAATTGGAGAGCATTCCAGGTAAATAATTCCCTGCCATATAATACTGTCAGTCAGTGATAAAAATAGTTTGGGTAATAGTTTGGTTTATGTTCTAGAAATTTTTAAGGTTGTGATCATAATAATGAAACACTGGAATTTGGCTTTAGCCAAAATTCCTGTAGCTGTGCCCACTGGAAAATTACCGGCTGGTATTCATGCTTTGAATCTTGAGTCCGAGACTTGTGAGCTGTGTTCAGCATGGGATGTACTTGTAATCCCAAATTCCAAATATCAGGTGGTTTGTTCCAGTAATTTTAAATGTATGTTTTTATAACTAATTATCTTTCCTGTTCTTTAAGTGACATTGCACCTTATAAACATAATTGTCTCTTGGGGCTCCTTTTTTTGGTTACCTAAACTATTCAAAGTTAAATCCATACTTTTAACTTAAATAGATTTGGCTTTTACCTTGAACGATATCTCAAAATGCTCTTAGCTCAGTGAGAAGCATAAATAGATCTCCTCTCATTTGTCTTCAAAGAAAACTTGAAAAAAAGGCTTGACAGCTTCTCCAGTTCAGCAATACCTACCAGCCACTGAGAGAGAGAAAGCAGACACAAAAAACCCATCTAACAGAAACCCCACTCTGGGAAAAACTTCTCTTGCCCCTTTAAATACCCCACTGAGACTTGTCACTGTTAAGGTGTACTGAGATACTTAAAGAGTGGTATCAGATAAGTAAGTGTCTCGGACCCATATCCTCTAAACGTTAAGCACAGGCAAAAGTGCACCTCAAATAATAATACTAAAAGCAGATTGGAATTTGTCAAAGAAAATGTATACAGCACACTTCTGACTTGTCTGTAAGTACTAGGGAGCTGCACCTTTGCTAGCTAAAGCTTGAGGTGCTATGGGTAGAGCCATGAAAAAGTAATTGAACTAATGCCTGAATAGCAGGAAGGCACAGATAATTTACATGGGCTGCAGGAGAGAAAATAGTCTAAAACTGCTAACTATGCAGAAAGCAGCAACCAACTGCTGCCCAGATGTGTAGGTGCAATTGCAAAATCTGAGCAAAAAGCAAGCAGCAGTCTTCATGATTCTTCTCCCCAGCTATCAGTGATGTATTATTAATTATTTGTATTACACTGTGCTTTTCCATGGTGCATTGGTCCCTAGGCGGTACCAGCAGATCCCGTAAACAGCACTGTTAAGGGCAGAGGAAACTCCAAGTTTATAGTTCTTCCCCCAACCCCTCCCAAATTCTGGAGTCATCATAACTCATGCACTCTCACTGGATTCAGTAGTGGTTCACACATCATGTGGAGAGAGTGTGTGACAACGGGAATCATGTGGACTTCAACTCCCTTTGAGTCCTGGCTTCAGGTATTTAAGACTAAAAATTATCATTAGCGTCTATAATCTGACTGACAGTTTCCATTCAATCACCTATATTGAACCCAGTAATCATTTCGACTTTGACTGAAGTATAACTTACATTTGACTCATCTTAGAAGGCCTCCAGCCCTGAGTTGGAGACTGATGAGCAGTGGCTTTACCTCTTACCCTGACACTTAACTCCAGTGGTTAATTACACTGCAGAAAATGTGTGCTAAATTCCCTGCCTGACTGTCTGAAATCAGCTTCTAGCCATTGACTTTTATGCTTTGCTCCACTAAATGAAGTGCTGTATAGGACTGGGTGTTTTTTCCAGATGAAGGTACTTACCGATTGAAAGTACCAAAGTAAGATAGACTTAATTTCCATCTTAGATAAAGTAAGCAAACAGAGCTGCTTAAAACTCCACAAATGAGTTGAATCTTTCTTTGCAGTTCTTTTCTCCTCTCTGCTCATTTCTTTAAAATTTAGGCACTGGAAATACATGCAATATGTTCCTCTCTGCCTGAGTGAAGGTGAATAGTCTCTTTGTTCCCACCCGTGGTTGCCCTGGTCATTTGGCTGTCGGTCATGCAGCTGAGCTGCTCATTCTGTGCGCGTTTCTTCCTAGACGTACACACTTTGTATTTGGCTGTGTTCATGTACTAAGCAATCCAGATTGCTTTGACTGCCCTCCTTTCCCACTGTTTGCTGGTTCACCAATTTCTGTATCATCCAGAATTTTTAAAAATATTTTTAAATTTTGTGAATCTGGTTGGGAGTGTTGAATGGTATTGAGGCTGCTGTCAGTCCCCGTTGAGCCCTGCTAGGAACACATCTATTCATGATGATTCCCCCAGTGACAAATACTTGAGATGTCGGTAGCAGGTTCTTAATCCATGTGTGCTATAGTCTACTGATGGGTGTTGCTGCTTTTGCAGTCAGGTAACTCATAGTAGTACGTTGAATGCCCTTCAGGAGCCTAGGTATATTACATCTGTTCAACCCAGGTTTTTCAGGCGAACCTATAATCTCGTCGGAGAATGACAATCAGGTTAGTCTGACAAGATCCACTTTCCATAAGACTGTTTCTACTGGCATTAGTCAATTGAATCCCATTGCGATTGCCTATATTATGCTAGGATTCATGGTGGGCTGCGTAGCCAGCATTTACCTGGGTCATCACAGTAACCCTTCATCTCCCTTCAAAGGAGCGATAACTTGCATAAACATAGTCATTTTTCACCCTCAGGAGTGATGAAACACCTTGTTAACAGCATATCAAAGGAAGCAGACAAACAAAATAAATGTGCAAGGATACATAACTTCAGCAGCCAACATAAAATCATCATCAGATGCATTGGCTGCTGTCTGGGTGATGTATACAGGTAGGTCTAAAGTGACCCAGGTGTTTTGGAAAGCATTAAGAGCCACAGAAGGTGCCCTCAGTTTTTGCTACATGATAGGACAGAGGTCTGAGCTCCCCAGGCAGTCCCACAGCCACCACAGAGCAATATTAATAAAAAATAACTAAAGGGAATGCCTAATTATTTTGTCTCCAGTGCTGATTTTGCTCCAGTGAACTTCTGCTACCAAAGAAGCTGGCAGAAATTTTTCTGTGACTTGAAATGCCCAACTCTGTATGTAAACAGGCACAACACTCATTCTCTGTGCACTTTTTTTTTTCCCATCAGGACTTCATGCCTTGGGAGGGAGCGAGACAGCCCTCTGCAGAGGGTTTCAGTGTTGTTTGCCACTATCTATCACATCAGAGTAATCTCAGAGCACAAACTTTCTTCTTAGCTCATTCATATGTCTCATGGTGGGCATTGGACAGGCCAGGCGAGGCAGTTAGTGCAGGGAAAAAGCAACTGTGGAGGCAGCTAGATGGGCATGGAGACTGCCATACTGTCCCATCAAGCTGCTGAAGGAGAGGTGTTTTGACATGTTTTCCCTGCCCTCCTTGAGGGAGGTGGGCCGGAGCTGCTGGGTGAGGCTGGTAGGAGTCTCCACAGAGCAGTGGGAGGTGTGTGCTGTGCCCTTCCCGTGGGCGCTTGAGGCTCCCACTAGCAACCCTGTCAATAAAAGATAAAAGTACCAACCCCTCCCTTCTGCTCTGTAACCGTCTGTGATTCATTTTATCCTTTTCCTGAAATACTTTGCATTTCTTTATTTTTTTTTACTTTCCATATGCAAAAGCCCTTTTAAAATCCATGAGAGTTTGCAATCTAAAAATAGTTACTGCTGTACATCTCTGCCTCTAGCTCTGCAAAGCACCATTTGCATGGCTTACAAAGAGACTACCGGGAAGAGGAGTGTTTTCTCAGCAGATATAAAGACAACGACTTTTTTTTAACAGATATTAAAGAAGACGTATCCCCCTGTAGCATTTGGACACAGAAAATAAGATTTTTCCATTTTCAAGATTCTGCCCTGTTGCTGTAGAAGCCCTCTGCTCCTGTAGGATCTTTTTACCCATGCCCTAGTGTTACTCTGGCAGATCACCACTGGAGAAAAACGATTACATGGGTGAAATTTTGCATGTGTTTTGGTTGTTGGCTTTTGGGGTTTTTTCCCCCTCAGGAAGTACCCATTTGATTTGACTGAAACAATACCTAAACTTGTGTGAAATTTTAATTGTTTCAGCTAGGGAATAAGTGAAGAAAAATTTGTATTTCAGGGCTTTGGTTTTGGAGCAGTGTGACTTCTTGCAACTTGTGCAATTTTCCACAATATTTTTCTTTAGACAAAAACATTAACCAAACATTTTCAATCTTCAGTTCAACTGAAAATAAGATAAATATTTTTATTCAGTATGTTATTTTGTCTAGTTTTTAAAAATAATTAAAGATTAGATAATTCCTGAAACAAGTTTGGGAAACTTAGTATTGGCTCCTTAAGGTTTTGAGACCCATCAAGAACAGAGCAAAGTAATCCATCTATATGAGGAGAAAAGTGACTCCTAATCTCTTTCCTCTGTATAAAAATTACTGGGGCTGTGATACATTCCCAACAGTGAAATTAAAGACTTACTTGTGAAACTGCATGTAAGACCTGGATTTAGATCATCTAATATATAAGGATATTGATCTTTCATCACTATTGTCAGCATGATTTTCTCACAGTTTTTGGCCTAAAAGGAAGAAAATATTTCCAGATGGTTAAAGCAAAGGCCAGGAGTCTTGAGTGAGGGTTTGTGTCCTGGTGCTCCCAGCTTTGCTGCACGGTTTCAGCTAAACCAGCCTGAAAGTAGTGAAAAGGTATAAAGCCGTGTGTGATAAGTACAGTAATTATTCTTGTTAGCCCAGCGGCAAAAAATATGCTGGCAAGCAGCAGAAAGACAGAGGTGGAAAACCCCCTCAAATGTGATCCCCTGTTGAGATGGTGTTCACAGTGGCTGGAAGTAGCCAAAGCAAAGCAGGATTTGCAGGTAGAGTTAATATCAATGTAATTGAAATAGTCAGACAAGTTTTCCAGGAGGTTTTGTGTGCCCAAGGCTTGACTCTTTTTCCTGACTATATTGGATGATCTAATAAAAGATATTACTTTTCCCTACAAATCCTGTCTCCTTTATACTTTCAGAGCATCGCATTTCCAAAGAGCCTACCACAGCAGCAGCGTAGATAAAGCAGCCATCAAGGGTTATGACGAACATTTTTTCATGTCCTTTTTTTTTTTTGTCCTTTTTCTTGATGTTCACATTTAACCACTTCTTTGGTTTCTCTTGATGTTCTGGATGTTTTGGTCTGATCTCTGGCCTTGTTCTGCTGTTCAGCTTCAAAGCGTGAAGTTACTTGGGAAAGAGAGAACCTCAAGCACAGTCGCCCAGTGTTTGGCACGAGAACCCCTTTGAATTTGCAGCACAGCTTTGGTTGTGGCTTGGGGGTGCCGTCTTAGTTTGCTAAACCAGCCTGAGTACAAAAACTTACTGAAACACTTAACTGCAGCAGACCAGGCCTTTATTAATCTGTTTTCTCCACACTTACTGGTAAAAACCCATGAGTGTAAATGTGTAGAGGGGTTTACAGGGGATGCCTCTGCCCTGAAGACTTCACAGCTGAAAGGGAGGACAAGCTGAAAGGAGAAGGAAAGTGAAGGAGCACAGACCAAAAAAAAAGCCACAGAAGCACGTGGCAGCATCACTTAAATAAGAGATGCCCAGCTGCCTTGTTTTTCTTCTGTTGTTTAGGCAGAGGTGTGCATCCTAGAGGCATATGGAGGGGGCACATTCTTTCTGGAAAAAATATTTTTGCAAAAGAAAATTAAAACTAATGCAATGGCTTTTCAGATGCAGATTAACAGAAGTAAAATGGTTTTCCACTCGACCTGGAAAACAGAACTGAGAGAGATTTTAAAAGTAACTGGATATTTGCTGTAATCTTTTCTCCCTCCCCTGCTTTTGGCAGGCACGTTGGTCAGTTTAGCCAGCCTTTAACACCCTTCTGCATGTAATGTCAATGTTTCTGATTCCTGCTGGCTGCTCTCACTAAAAATGGGTGCTGGTTTTCTTTTACCATCCAGTTACAAACATCGAAATTAGGGTGTTGAGTACTGAGATCAGTTCCTCTTTACTAACCCGTATCTCTCCTTGTCCCTCACTCATTTTCCGGCTCATCACACCCCAACAACTTGTATTCACAGCCCATCCATGCAGCTTTTGCTCACTTTCAGCTGACTATTGAAATAAATGAGCGTATGAGCTAAAATAATCCAAACCGTGTTACACTGCACACTTGTCCAAATCTCAGGCAGAGTAGGCATCTCCATTAGTGTTATAAGAAATTCACACTGCCATGTAGTTCGTCAGCAGATTGCCTATCATTTGTTACATCTTTTTGACAGTCGAGCATCAATTTAGAAATGCCCTGCAATGAACTCAGAGTGAAGCATTGCTCAAGGTCAAGTGAAGGATGACACGTTGCAGTGCTGAGCCAGTCTTAACTAAAAGCTGCCAGCCTGAGCGGGGCAGATGTAGATGTCTACCCTTCCCAATTCTCCACCTCACTGGTGAGTCAGAACTAAATGGTTTTGAGTGCTAAGGGATTTGTCTTCTGCAGTGCAAAACACCAGGAGGAATACTAGCCAGTGTCAGGTACAGAGCACAAAATCTCATTACTGAGCAGAATAACCAGATTTCTTACTGTCTGCTTATGGGGCTGAGGCTACCACAGGGAGACACACAGCTGAGCTGGGGATGAGCCATCCCTTCTTGCTAGGGCTGCTGGATGCCAAGGGAGAGGTTGAGGCATATCTTATTTACATTGGACATATGCCTTACTTACAGCAAGTGCAAGTATCTCTTCATAGCACAGTGCTTTGGCAATATAAACAGTCCTGGAGTGTGTTACACTGGAGGCCACATTTTGGGGAAGGTAAATGAGAGCCTTCATTTTGGCAGATAGCAATACAAGTGATTGTGGCCCAGTAACATTTATAATGAGGAAAAACCCAGCCAAAACCAGTAACAGAGGTGTTCTTGGCACTTCATCAAAAGTTGGAAACAGTTACTACAGCCAAAGGTTGAGAAGAAAAGAGCAGATGATAATTGGGAAACATTAAAACCATGTTGTTGAAGGCCCCAAAATACTATCTAGGAGGAAAAGTTTCATGCTGATTACAAAATCTGCCAGCTTAGAGGGAAAGCAAAGGAACAGTTAGAACTATAAATGGAGTAGAGGGGAAGTTGATGGTGATAAGTAAAAAGCAGAGGTTAGGATCAGTGGAGAATTAATAACTAAACCTGGAGCACCCTGTGGAGGAGACATTCTTTTCCTGGCAAATTTAAAAAAAAAAATAGGGCATCCTAATAACAGTATTGGTCCATTATCAGATGGAAATAGTAGGTTTTGTCAGTGATGCTGTGGTGGCTTAACCTTGGCTGAGCGCCCACCAAGCCTCTCTATCACCCCCCCTTTCCTTCCCCTCCTTAGCAGAGCAAAAAAACG
>JAVSBS010009148.1:0-14080 GCA_033124195.1 Coracias cyanogaster | reverse complement strand
CCCCCCCCCCCCCCCGCGCCAAATCCTTTTTCTGCCACACCTTCTTACAAATATCCAGTGTACTAAAAAGTTCCCTATGGTTATTTTTCTCCTTTGTTCCATGTAAGAACATGTATTGAATGTTTTGATGCTGTCATGTGCTAAATACACAGTTATTACAGGAAGGCCACAGAACATGTTGGTGGGACTACTAAGCTTGACTGCCCTTCTGACTTTTTCAGAATTGAAACATTTTCTGAAACCATCCAATGACACTTAGAAGTGCTTTTTCTTTCAAAAAAAAAAAAAAAAAAGCATCCAGGCTCTCCTGCTTTTACGATAGTGTCACTGTGTAGCAGCTACGTTTCCAAGACACTGCCCTGATCTAGCAAGAAGCACTGAAGTCACCTGAGAAATAAATAAGGTGCAAGTCACATGAAATGCTAACTTTTGCCTAACACGTAACCTCCTAACCTCCTGTGTCAGTGTGATATATCAAATTAAACAGGAGAAAATACACGGAGAAGTCAGTGTGGGGTGGAACAATATAGGAATTTATTATTTATACCAGACACTTTGCATGACTTCTGTGTGCGGACTGCGGGATGTAACATTGCTTAGCCCTTAGGAAAGAGTCTGTTTTGCACAGAGTAAAGGTGTTTTGCACCCTATCTGCCTAAACAGGGGTATAGTTGCTGCGCAGTGTGAATGTCCAGGAAAGAGTGCAAATTACCCGTAAATCCTGCCTTGAGACATTGTCAGTGATTTCAGTGCTTGCTTTCAGATTGCCAGCTTAAGACAAAGCCCAGAACACCACATTTTTCCAGGTGTGAAGGCTGAATGCCAAGAAATAATAAAAAAACCAAAGGAACACTGAAATATTTTTAATGGATTTTTAGCTGAAGCTAAGATTGTCTCTGAATATTTTACAAAAACAATCCATATGAAATGTGAGAGTGATAAGGTGCCTTAAAAATGATGCTTATTTAGTCTTGCACAAGTCAGTCATAATGTTGGGTTAATACCTGTTTAATTCTCCTACGGTGTTGCAGGCTCAGGAGAAAAGCACTGTATCTCAAAAATACTCCAGAGTTAATCAGGGATGTGGTAGCATCTGCTTAAGAGAGACCCGTAATTGAATCATCCCTAATTAACCTATCACCTCGGCAGAAGGGAATAGAATGTTGGTACCACTACCGAAATGGATGAGAGTGATGGGAGTGGAAAGGGGGGGAGGATGAGGGAAAGAGAAATAAAGCAATTTGCCTAACACCTAGTTTTATAACAAATTTGGGAGGAGGGAGGGAAAAGAAATTAAAGTATATGAATCATTAAATCTGTTCAGTATAGTTAATCAGTCTGTAGTTTCAAAAACATCTGAGCATATTTACATGTTAATCAGTGCATGATTTAGGTCCAAGCAATGTTTTCTCCTTTGTATACTTTGGGCTGTTTACAGTATTTACAGATATTTTTCTTATTACTGCTGACCTAATTTGTATTTGTAAGGATTATAATTTCAAGCTAGGTAAAAAAAACCTTTGAAAACTAGTGGGCAGAAAATAAAAGCAATGTCAGAGATCTCAGCAGAGGAAATACAATATCCATCATGTACTTACTGAATGAAATGTCTGCACAAACCAAAATGAGAAGTATTTTCTATTTGAAATAAATCTCACTGACGTACAAAACAGATCCTGAAGAACACTGCTTGATTTAATATTGTTGTTCTATTTTGTGCTAGATAGCTAATATACAGTAATTGCAATTTGTTTCATGCAGTGCCCTGCCAGACTGTTTTAGATTATTTGAAGACTGTACTTCAGCATCACAACCAGCTTATGGTACCACAGCCAACAGACCATCCGACTGAGGTAGTATACAGTGAAGACAAGCTATATCTCTTTATGTTTGACAATTCATTGAAAAGATGTAGGCAAATAAATCAACAAGAGCTGGAAGAATATATTTAGTAGTAAAAAAATATGTAAAATCTATTATTAAACTGTCATTCTTAGATGCAGTAATTCCTCAGATAGAGGACCATCACCACTAGTAGCATCTAAGATGACTTTTCTGAGCAGCTTGTAACTCCTTCCATTGACATCAGCTGCACTTGCCTTGCTTTGAGTAATTTTTCTCTCACCTGTCTTCAGAGACATCACTTCTGTGGATTAGAATTTAGGCTAGGGCTAGCCTGGTGAAAACTGGAGCTGGGTGATTGACAGTGGTTGCACATAGCAGCAGCAGTACACAAGGGCTGCAGCCCATGTCGTGTGTGGACACAGACGTGCATGTGTATAGAGTTAGTATAGCTCCAATGCAGCCCTGAGGTGGTTAATGCATTTCCTTCATTTTACAGACAGACCCAAATATAGACTTCTGCAAGTCTTTGGAGTGCTCTTGCTTTGCAGAAAGCATCCCAAACAAAACGTCGAGTGTTGACAATTTTATACTTGATATGGAGTTTGGGGATTTTTGTAATTATGTTCTATTTAAAAGTGCTGCAGTGAAAAAGCAGGAAATTTTAAGTCCTCCCCTTCTCTGGAAGGTAGACATCTAGATTTATCTGTTAGCTCTAGTGTAACTCACATTAATTTTGCTCCAGTGTGTTTCTATCCAGGCTTGTAAAAATGCCTCAAATGAAGTGGTTTTGTAGAGACTTTTCTAGCTGAGACTGTCTGTTTTTGAGGCTCTTGCTGTGCATGTTTTCATATATGTGTATACACGTCACTACCCATTATTCAGGCAAACAGAAGAGGGAAGACTTAGGTCTGATCTGACCCCCCCCTTTGCACACAGAGGATAGGTAGTGCAAGCCCCATGTAGTCTAACTTACCATAGTTCACCAGAGGTGTTCTGCAGCAGTTCAGTGTGTGCATCACTTGGCTCCTCCATTCAGCTTTATCCTGTGCAAATTGATATATACATAGATATATATTTATATATATATCATTAGCTGTTAGCACTCAAAATATATTACAAGCATTCATCTTATGCCCTTCTGCTTTGCAAAAATTTTTAAGCACTGTAAAAACTGTGGCTGTTCTGTAACGTCCCACGTGGAATAGCTTGTCATGATGTGACAGAATTTTTTATTCAATTAAACACATAGATGCTAATCTTTTATTCATAAGCTTAATCATGTACAAATACAAGCATGAATGCATTTGTACTTTGCATCTTTCTTCAGGGTCCGCTTATTTCATTTGTGGAAGGTTTTCTGTTTGTTTTAGTTTAATGACTGCTGGACACACCAAACTGCATCGTATATTTACCAAGAATCTTTTGCCTAGAAGTGTTTTACTTTCAAGAGGAAGTAATGGACGTGTATCTGTAGCAGGAACCCAGTAACTGTTTAACAGAGTAGCATAACACTATATCATGCCTTTGGAGTAGTATGAGGAAAAGTAGCCTAATTTCAGGGGCAATAAGAGAGAAGTAAAATAAAATTGGGGCTGAGGAAATTACACAAAATTTATTACATTCTCTTTAGTTAACAGTAATGTAAGCTTTCATGAAATTCAGATGTTGGGCCTTTCTGCACTCTATTTCCATCAATGCATTGCATTTAAACACAGAGGTAGCTTCTAAGACAGTTTGCTGCCTAGCAAAGCCACCTGTGTACATCCATCCCTAACACGTGTGAGGAAGCCTGGAGCCTTATGCTGTGCCATTGCAGGCTTGCATTGCTCCTGCCTGCCAGTGCTTAAAAGCAAGGCAGTGCTTACAGAGTTAGCTGCAGCTTGTACTTAGCACTGTTATCAGTAAGAAAGGTCCTGGCTTCACCACAGTTTTTTCAATAGGAAAAAAAAAAAGGGTTTCAGAAATCTAAGGTTGGAAACTAATTCACTTTCTATAAAAGGGATGGAAAACAAACGTGGGGATCAGATAGCCCTGCGTATTACTTCTGTGGTAGACCAAACCAAGGAAATATGAGGTTCAGCCTACCCCTGAGATGGAGTGGTCACAATTGCTTCAGCATAATAGTATAATACCCCCAAAAAAGCTTTCCATGCTGCTTCCCTGCTCTTGCTCCTTCCCCATCTTCTTCACCTTGTTGGCAGAGGATGAGGAACTGGACTGGATGGAGGGTAAGGTTCTTTCCATGACAAAGCTCCTCAGAAATATTACTGGCTTCCCAGGGAGGCATGTACCTGGCAAAAATTAAAGCAGCTTCTTGTTTCATGAGTGGAGGGGGAGGAATTGTCCCTGGCCCTTTTGCAGTGGTGGGAGAAAACAAGGGAAGTGCAAAGAGCAACTCTCAAATGATAACAGAGTTGGACTTCAGGTGAAGGGTTTTTGTCTTAGGGCTTACAAGCTTGGATTTACAAGCTGCAATGGGAGTGAAGAGTTGAGATGTTTGGGAAGAAGGGGAGGGGCCTCTCAGACAAAGCCCATCTCCTCTTTTATATTTTGGCTTCCTTTGCAGAGTTTTGGATTTGTTTGTAGCTATATCCTTGCCAGCAGTTTGCACTGAAGCAAACAAGTACCAGTCACTGGCTCAGCTCCAAATGATGCTAACCTCCGTAGGAGGTGATGGTACCCTAAATAATACAGATACCCCCTCATCACAGTCTTCTCTAAATTCAGCCTTCCATATATCGATCAAACTTGCAAAAATAAAAGCAAATACCTGTGGAGAAACTTCAAAGATGCTCCCAAGCTGTCTCCCAGGATGCTATAATAAATATATGAAAGGAGGTAAGGGGACTCCTTAAAATAGTTTTCAGTTATCAAAGATCTGGAAGCTGGGAGGAGAACTTAGCAACAGTTGCCCACAAGTGCAACATGCAGCTGATTGCCTCTGGGGCCTTAGACCCTTGTTTCTCTAGTTCTCTGTGAACTCCTATGCAAGCTGGGGACTATATGAACATTTTACTAATTGGGCCTGCAGATTGATGTGTTTTAATAAAGAGGCGTAGCTGTAAAAGTAAATGAGTCTCTTGGAGGGTGTGAGTTGGTTTTTTGTGTACTGAAATTATTTCAAGTATATTAACAGTACCATCTTAACGTTAATTGGGTAATCCTGAACTATAGCATTTTATGGGCAATAAGAATTAAATACAATTTAGGTACAATTGACTAAAGAGGGTTTATAAATGTTGTGTGGATTACAAGAATCCCCATAATTAGTCCCACAGCATTCATTTACTGTTGCAATATTGAAGTACATGAATTAGGAGGGTTAAAAGCAAAATTTCTTTCCAGCTGACATGGTGGCATTTCTGTAAAGCTATAATTTGAGTTAATATGGCATTCATTAATAATAATGAAGCTTTTAGTTTTCATAGTTCCTTTATTTATTTTCTTTACATTTTTCACAGTAACATAACTGCTGTCAAGTTTCAGGTGCGTTCTACAGAAGTAATACATTTATTATAAAAATAGACCAAAAGAGTCACCTCTGAAGCAAACTGTCAGCTGTGATGAAGTAATCCATTTGATCACAGTCTTCAAAGACCCTTTTACTGCATTTTAACAGATTAAAAAGAAAGGTTATACTTAAATAGTATAACCAGCCACTGATTGTTAACTCTTTTTACCCTGTTTGTTAAAGTGAAAATTATCAATAGCTGCCTCTCAAAACATATTCCTTGTACCTCACCAACTTTGAGTTCTAGAAAATGGAAATGTAATTTTTAAAGTACTCATTCTCAGTAAGAGCAATTACATGTTCACTTTAGGATGTGTTTCACTGTCAGTATCACAGCTATTTAAAAAGCATTTTTTTTAATTGCAACTGACATCTATTTATTTGCCTTGTAAAATAAGCAATGGAAATATTTCACTTTTTCAGGGGAGCAAGCAGTTGCTGAACAACTACCCTGTCTACATCACTAGTAAACAGTGGGATGAGGCTGTAAATTCTTCCAAGAAAGATGGACGACGGCTCCTTCGCTATCTCATCAGATTTGTTTTCACAACCGATGAGCTTAAGTACTCATGCGGCCTTGGAAAAAGGAAAAGGTCAGTGCAGTCAGGAGAGACAGGTCCTGAAAGACGTCCTCTGGATCCAGTAAAAGTAACATGTCTCAGAGGTACTGCATCTTTTCGCTCAGTGTCCACCATATGTGATCTCATTTCACCACATTGGCTCTGGCTCAGTAGAAGCATTTGGCTGACAGTTGCAGAACTAGAAGGGGTTTCACAGGCAGGTGACAAGCATCCAGAAACCCTCTGCTTTTTTTTCCTATACATACATATATATATGTATGTATGTATGTATGTATGTATGATATATGTTTGGCAGGTTTTTTTTGAATGGGAAAAATAGGGCTGCTTATTTCAGAGGAGACAAATACAAGGGCACATAATACTGATATATTTGAAACATCAAAGAAGGAAAGTCAGACAATCCTGATTACACTTTTTAATAATAAACTAACAGGGCATTCTTTAACACTGACACACAGCAAAATTTACCAAAGGAATGTTGATACAGAGTGTAGTAAACATACGGTGCTCAAGCTGCAGTGCACCATTGGACTTAAAAGCTAACCAAGTTTCAGAATAGGTTTGAACATTTTGTAGGGCCAAGGACATCTACAGGTTAATTACATACAAAATGTGTACAAATGCATTGTCAAGGATTTAACTTATTTTTTGGCGTACTGATGCAACATTGACTGAAAAACATTAGGAAGCAGCTTTCCCGCATGTTTAGCCTGAAAAGGAGAGGGAGTTTTGCAAGTGGTTCACAATATCAAAGAGTGAGGATGCTGGACATTGCAGGGAAAGGGTCCAGATTGAGAAGGATTATCTGTTGTGGCCATTCATACTTTGGTTTCCTAAAATTGTTGGAAAGGTCTGGTACTGGGCTTTGTAATGAAATATACAAACCAGGACTTTTAAAAGCCCAATTAAAACCATGTTTGTAGTATCAGCTGGGTAGTGGGCTTTGTAATGAAATATACAAACCAGGACTTTTAAAAGCCCAATTAAAAACATGTTTGTAGTATCAGCATCTGCATTTTATAAATGTGTATGCTTATCATTTCTTCAATAAACTCAGAGTCAACTTTCTAATATTTTTGAGCACATGCACGAAATTTTGGTTGAACTGGCTTCAAGAATGTTTTACTAATCATTGCAGTCTAAAAAGCTATACTTTGGTCAGTCAGTGATAAAAATACCTTTAGTCATCCAACTAGAGGCTAAAGTGCTTATATACATCAGACAGAGCCTCTTCCCATCTAGGTTAGAAGAATCCAACAAGGCCAAATAGATAAGACTTGTAGTTGGAGTATCATTGATGTAACCAGGTAATGAACTCAGATTTTACATAAAGAGCCTCTTTGCCTAATTTGGCTGGCTTTACTGCAAAGGAACCTGTTAACCTCTTACATGATACTCTACCAGACCTTATACTCTACCAGAGCTTAATAGAAGGGCGAGCCCATTGCACACTGTGGTACACAGAGGTCTGGAGCATGATTCAGGGTCCTAGAAGTTCTCCTGGAAACTGAAGGCTGAATACAAGTGCGTTAACCATTTACTAAATTACTTTAAATTTCATCTAATAATTCATGCACACGCAGAGTGTGAATACCCTTTTCTTCCCCCTGCTTCCCACCAAGACTAACAGTAAATCCACCAGTAGGTGGACTTTTGCTTATGGCCACTCTTCTTTCTGGAGTCCTGGACATACAGAACATGTGGAGCGCTCCCTGGGAGAAAGAGAAAGGCCAATTTCCTTAACTTTCAGAAGCTTGAAGAGGAAGCCAAAACATGCAATATCTAAGGACTAGTTAAGGAAGCTCTCCCTTTAGGCTTTTATGGGTGGGTGGGACCATGACAACTCTCTGCGCTGCCAAGAGTTGGCCACTGGCGCCTATCCATTTGCAAGCCAAGGTGACAAGTGTCTGACTAATTCTCAGCACATCCGATTACTCCTTCCCACTACAGCAGGAAGTAGGAACTGTTTCTCTCTCTCTGCACTCAGAGTAGTTTAAACATCTATAAACATTTTTAATACATTTGTACAACTGACTGATGTCTGGAACCAGCTTTAAAACAGCCTGGCCTACTTAAATTACAGAATTAGTCCTTTATGTGGTAACCGTTTCTCTGGGAAAAATGCCAGTCTGTGGAGCCCCACGTGAATGTAACTAGGTAGAAATTACTGTTACATTTGTGGATTTCCAGGGAAATGAATTTAAAACCAAGATAGCTATCACTTTTGCAGACACTGCTGGAGGAGCTGTGCAAAAATCATGTCCTAATTGTCCAACAGATGAGATACCTTGCAGGCACGGGAACTCATGTAAAAGCACAGCATTCCCTGGTCTCAAGATGTGGTGACAGTAATGAAGTTACCTTACACCACTTATTGTGCTGTTGGCTTGTCAACAATAGAAAATAGCATTTAAAAATATCCTGGGACACACAATACTGCATGAGGGAATAACTAATGTTACAGAATAAATAAGAAGCTCAGTTTCCATATGAGGTACAGTGTATCCAATATATCTAATAAGGTGCCTCACATTTAAAATTGTATTTGGACATTTCAAAGTTGAAATAGACCTATTTGAGCTATGTCTAGCAGTGACAACTCCAGAATTGATAAAGTGCCTTCTGCAAGTTTAGCATATTGCATGTCAAAGAATCTGAAAAAGAAATTATAAAAAATGTAATCATCACATACAAATAGCTGTATGTGGAAGCAGCAACTACTTAAATAGCCAAATTACATGCTCTACAATTCATTTTTTCTCCTGCATTGAAAACTACTGCAAGGCTCCCCAAATTAGTCCTCTCATCTCATTTACTTATCTCTAAGGCCAGTATAGTCTCTGGAAAATAGGCGTCATATTCAGGAAGATGGAAAGAGCAGGACTTAAAATGAAAGACATTCCAAACTGAAAGGAGCACCAAACTGAAATAATGGTAGTTACATTTTCAAGCACGTTCTGGGCTACTGCAGCCTGCAGATGTTGCAGCAGCCAGCAGAGGGAGATCATAAGAGCCACGAGAGTAATCACCATAAGGTATACATACACAACAGGTTTCAAATGAAATACATCCCGGTTCATGTAAACTTTCACATATATTGCACATGCTGAGGCACAACTATCACTTCAAATTAGTTCTTTTTATTTCCACAAGAAGGGATTTTCTCTCCAGGTCCCATGCACAGAATGAGCTCAGGTATAACAAAATACACTGCATGTGGCGAAACACACTTGCACAGAAATAAAATAGGTCCAAGTGGCATTATCATGGCATCCCCCATAAGGCTTTACTTCTGCTTACGTAGAGCAGTATTGCCCCTTTTCTTATTTCCTATAAGCTTTTGATGCCTGCATGATAACAGATTCTGCAAAGACAAGTTGTTTTTTATCCTTGCGTGTTTTCCTGCAGAGTTCATTAGGATGCATTGTACTTCCAACCCAGACTGGTGGATGCCATCCGAAGAGCAAATAAACAAGGTATTCAGCGATGCAGTAGGACATGCTCGCCAAGGGCGTGCAGTGGGGACTTTCCTTCACAATGGGAACTCGTATTATGAAGGGACTGACCATCCAGGATCACAGGATGAAGTCTTTAATAGAGGTATGCAAGATGGATCTGGTGATTGATGCCAGTGAGAAGAACCTCATACAACAGTAGCAACCACTTAATTTAGGAGAGACTATTTGTTAAACATACTTACCCTGCTGTCATTTAAGAGTCCAAAGCATGTTTCAACCCATACTGCATACATTTCAGCTCCTCCATCCTACCATTTCCCAGTTAACAGAAAGAAACCCATTCAAGACCTGCTTTATGGGACTTCTCAGTGCCTATTACTTGAAAATCCTTCATAGCACCCTCCAAGGGAAATTGCAGTTCATTTCATCTAGTTGTACAGGAAAGGCCATTTAAAAACTATTAGAATGTCAAAAGTAACAGCATCTCCTGTCTTGTCTGCCTGTTGATAACAAGCCCAGGTCTGGACCCAGAACAGCTGGGTACTATTTTCTTTACCTGAGTAGGAGATGTAAGAACAGGTCTGCAGGCTTACAACAAAAAAAAGAAGTGGTCTCCCCTTTTCTAAGAGAAAACAACATAAACGCTACCTTAAAATACTATACAAGCTGGAAAATTCAGGGACTTCCTGTAGCTAACTCTGCCAGGAAATTAAGCTTCCCAGGTAGAACAGCAGCACTCATCAACAGCAGAACCCTTCAAAGACCCAGAACAATAACAGGCACTTCTAATAGATAAAAATAGCTTTGTGTATCAGATAGACACTATATTTATCTAGATTTCTAGGGGATTAGAGTTGATCATGACAGTTTTCATTAAAACAAGATGCCTAAAAACAAATTGCCATTTCAGAAAACAGGTTTTGCTTTGTCTGTTCCTATTCTGCAGCCGTATTAGGTAGCTTTAGAGGCTTTAAATTGTCTTTTCTTGGTTTTGCTTTTCATTTGTGTTTTATATCCATTCCTTGAAATAGATGAGGCAATGTGCTGGACTTAACAGTCAGCTGCTCAGTGTTGCATTCAGGGAGGGGTTAGCTAAGAAGGGCCTAGGTTAACCTTCTTTTCTAAGTAAACATGAGTCTAGACTAACAAAGAGCTGTGCCAGAGCAGAATTCACAATGGCGCACAACATTGGAAGCAGATACCAACTTTAAAAAAAAAAAGTCCACTGAAAACCTTTAAATGCTTAGGACTCCATTGTCCCTCCAAATTGATGTACTCCAGAAATATGCAATGCCAAAGAAATGATACCCTTTCCTTTCTGCATCAGGGTGTTTCCATCTCCTTACCTTTGTGCAGTCACTCAGGCCAGTTCTGGCATCCTTCACAGCCTGAACCAGCTCTCCTTGAGGCAACGTTTCCCCACTAGCAGGTACAGGGAACTGTTTTTTGGAAAGAAAGTTCATTTTGCTTTTGACCATCCTTAGTGCTACCTCATCAGCGTTGACTCTCCTGAACGCGTATCTCATACTCCCCAGCTTTCCTAACCGCCCTGTGCAAGCCACAAAAGAAGCTACTAAATGCTCCTTTTACGCTTCTCCTCTCCTTCCCGACCTTCTGCCCATATGCTGGGCAGGGCAGGAGGCACCCAACCCCTTCCTCAAAGATCAGGAAGGGCCCTCTGGGGTGAAGCACTCCTAGCTCCGGCCTGAACACAGATGTAGAACTGAGGCAGTCTCTCAAAGATCAGCTCACCCACACAATAGCTTCTTTCCACCATTGGCCTCTTTGCTGGCAGTTGTGACCAGTCTCTCATGGCCAGCCCTCAGAGCGTCTCAGGACAAGGCCTCCACCCTGCACCACCATAAATGAGACCTTGCTCAGCCAAGATATGCTTTATGCCCTAAATATCCAATACCTCTCAATGCATTTTATTTTTGGTGATTTTTAAAAGGAGGTTGAAAGGCACTCACTTGCCCTAGTCTTGCCCAACTCACTTATTTTCTAAAAGGGAATGAGCAGTTTAGTCACACTGGACCTCACCAGGCCAAGGGGTTCAGGACAGCATCCCTCACTACAGGCAGGAGGTGACTTTCTTTGAGCAGTCAATACTACACAGGGGCCTCTGGAGGAGAAACTCAGTGTATAGAAATGTCACAGTACAGATATCCTATAGTAGCTTTTTGATGTTGAACTTACACTTTTTTAAAAAGAACTATAATAGAAGATGTTACATTGCTCAGCTGGTGTAAGTCTTGCTGGTCTATGTTTAATGTGGTGACACTTGCCAGAACTACTTGGTAAAACATGTCAGAACTTGTGAGTCAACATGATAATGTAAATTTGTCCATGGCAATATGTATCACGCTGTATTTTTGTAAACATTGTGACTATTTCCTTTCAAATGTTTAATTGTATGAGGTTAAGAAGAGGAACACTCCATTTTTAACAGTCACAGAACAGAATTACTGGACTGGACAGACCTCTCTCAATAACCTAAAGATTTGCTGAAATAACTAGTATGCCTAGCTTTATTTTTAGTGTAAAAAGTGTAGCCAGCATCCTGGAAGCACTCACAATCCTCCACTCTCATATTGTGAAAAAAACCCAAATGTGTAGTTTCATCCTGAAAGCCACTTTGGCACTAGAAATGGCTCTCCAGGTTTGTACCTTTCTTTACAAAGGTTTGCCCCCAGTTGCTTGTGTGCATTGGCCAGTGACATGTGTCATAGTCACAGACAGGCATTAGTAGACACCAGCTCATGTTTATTTGTTTGTATTTGGTTTTAAAATAACAGAGTACAACAGCTTTTCTTAGTTGTCTTTGTTTTTAATTGCCATCACAGCCACTTGACTCTTGACCCACCCATTTCATTTAAAAAAAAAAAAACACCAACACCAAACCTTTCACAACAGCTTATTCCAATTAATTTGTTAATGAGGCATTATAAATTCATACACATTGAAGTGTCTAAATATCCACAAGATGTTAGGTGTAATATTACGGGACCTGCAATAGATAGCACATAAGCCCTTGCAGAGCAAGATATCCATATTTAAGCAGTGTGCTTTGTAAGTCAGCACATCCCTTCCCAGCTCTGGATGTTGACAGCAGGCTTGTGACAGAAGGAAACTGCTATCTATCATGTCACTCCAGAAAGTCCCAGGAGGATAGAGATTCTTGTCTTACCCTTCCATACTCTTTAATCTTACTGTCATTTATGTATCTGCCTTCTCTCAAACTTTGTGTAGCAGTACTGCACGCCCATCTGTGCCAACATGCCTTCGCTATATTTTCTATGACAAATATTTGTGGAGAAACTGTGATTAAAAAACCATTAATCCTGATATTTTTATTGTTATGGTGTAGTTAATTCTATGACTACTTTCTAATGATGATTGTACTGTGTAGAGTAAGTACAGGTTAGGGATAGACCTTTACCATATATTGTACAAAAAAAGTGCATAGTGTAATATAGACTAGTAAAGGTTTTGTGACAATTTCTATAGGATGTGTGAATTGTTTTCTATGTGGCAGCGCACATTTCTTTTAAAGAATATAAAATCTTAGATAATTTTTTAAACAGTCAATATTTTTTAATTATAAAGACATTTGTTACCTACAGTTTACTATTTCAGGAGTTAATTCTAATTTGAATATTGGTTTTATTACTACATACCTCCAGTTCCATTTGTTCTGTTGCATAAAAATGCACAATAAAAGTTAGTCTCTGGTTAACCTGTCTCCCTCTTTCAATGGGCGTTGCTATGTCAGGGTGACAGCCATCACAACTTGTTCTCACTCTATGTATGTACTAAAAGTTTTAGATTTAATAAAAGGCTAAAGGGTTGTCTTTCACATTAAATGCTTGTTTGGTATGAAGCACTGGCAAGCACAGTGAAAAATTATGAAGAATTTAAGTATGAATATGATAGAAGTCATTTTAACTTCAAAATATAACCACATACATTTATGTGCTAGTCAGATAGAAAGATCACTCAGAGAAAGTACCCATCTGCAATCTTAAGACCTGGATTTTCAAGTGGTGAAGTTTAAATCCCATTTTAATTCAAAATTCCATGATAGCAGAATGACTCCTGTTCTCGTAAATGCTTTAGAAAATCCTGACTCCAAATAATTTGTGGAGGAATTACGGTGACAAACATTCACCACAGCAAACCCTTTCTGCTGGGCTGCAAAGGAAGACAAGCCTGACCACAAGATTGTGTCATCCATTAAAAACAGATGCCAAATATTTCCATTTTAAAGCAACATTTTCTGTTGCCTGTAATGGTGCAAAACTAACTGGGGTTAGGCTGGTATTTTCTAGACTGAGGGCTTCAACCAGTCTGAAAGATTTTTCTGAAAATCTTTAGTGAAAACCCTTAGTAGTGAAACCCTCACCAAAATAATTTCAGGTGATTCTGAGAAACGTAGGTTAAAAACTGTGTTAATCCCTCTGAAAAAAAAAAATTAGCTTCTCTTTGGAAAAGTCTGGCTTCCTAGACTTCTGGGCAATCATTCAAAACGTCAGAGGGTAGATCCATAGGCAGGAGTGAACATGGATGGGCTATGAGCGTCTTCTCAGCAAGTTTGCTGATGGTACAAAGCTGGGAGGTTTGGCTGATACACCTGAAGGCTGTGCAGCCATTCAGCAGGATTTGGACAGACTGGAGAGCTGGGCAAA
>JAVSBS010009147.1:0-45355 GCA_033124195.1 Coracias cyanogaster | reverse complement strand
GAAGACCTGATGATCTATGTTGACAAATTTGGAACCAATACGACAAAAATCAAAAAAATTATTAAATCACAATGGCCGATATTAAAAGAAGACCCCATTATGAAAAGAGCTATAACAACGGAACCAATTTTTGCTTATCAAAGAAGATGGGATAAATAAGACAGCCAGATTAATATTGTTAATCTTCCTAAGCCTTTCAGCAGAATTTCTATTATTGTAATCAGATGCCACAGGTATTCCTTGGCTTGTCCATACCTCTTTCAGATATCACTACATTTCTCTGCTTTGAAATATGTGAGACCCTCAGGCAATTCACCTCCATGTCTGGTTTCTGCTTGTATTTTTGCATTAGGCAGCCGATTTGCTAAGAAGCTCCATTTTGAACTTAGGAGAAACACTGCTGTTTTGTTACCAGACTAACTCATCCTGGATGACAAGTCCCCGCATTACCATGCATTACCATTTTGTCTCCAGAAATGCAGACTCCCAATTCTGACTTTTATGCTAAGCTCACCGCCCAGTATGCCGAAGGAGCACTTGTAAAACTCTTTAAAATACTTTTTTATAAAAACCTTTTCTTCCTTTTTTCCCCACCGCTAACCAAAAAACTAGCAGCAATTACACTTGCAGTTAATCTGGGTCGTTGTGTTCCTTACACCTCTTGCTGAACAATGCATTTCCAATTTCTCTAGAGAAAGTTCCTCTAATAGGGATCTCCATGGTTTGCTGGAAAGCAAAGCAGAACCAAAGCAGTTTCTTTTCACATTGCCTCTAGAAAAGGTTGTTTTGGGTTGGTAGAGAGGATGCATTGTGTTTTCTGTTTTATGTTCCTGAAGTGAAGGTCACAGGATTTTCCACAGGGATTGATTCTTCAGTCTAATCAAATATTTAAATCTGTATCATCATAAGAACACAATACAGACATAAGTTGCACCTACCATTCCTCAAAAAGAGAGCCTCAGATAATCCAAACTTTTAAGGACTCCTATATTATAATGTGTTAGTGGAGCAGGCAAGGAATCAGAAGCTGAAGGAAGAGGCAACAGAGACCTGGGAGCTGTATCTGTTGACTGCTGGAAAAGGGGATGTGCTGAAGTAAATCTCCTCTTGCCTTACCTGCATAAGCATATGCAGGCATATGTATTTGCATATATATAAACAATCCGAACTACTGCCAAATCAAAAGCTGTTCTTCCAAATAACCTGTGGGCTATGCTCAGAAAAAGACAATAAACATAGTTATCAAAAATGCGATCAATTCCCTCAACCACATTTCAAGCTTTGAGTTAAGTAACAAGCACAAGAACTCTCCTCCTCTTACCACATTCCCATTTTTCCTGTATATATGGGGTTACAGCTATATTGTTTTGTTCTGGTCATCCCATGCCAAAGGATAGTAACACAACTACTTTTTTGTTTTTCCCTTTCTGCTCACAGCAAGCACACAGTCTCCTTTCTGTGATTCTTCTCAAGTGGCAAGTTAACAAAGAGACGTGGGGCTTTTGACTATCGGTTGATTCCAACAGTACTGCCCCTTTTGCACTAGTGCAAGACTTCACATGACATTATAGGCAGGTGCTAATTTAGCCAGTTTTCCTGGGAACGAATAATTTATTTAGGAAAATCTGTTAATTTTTTTTTTTTACATTGTTTAACTGTATGACCTGTGGCCGGCTAAAACCTGGCCACAAGCTGACTAAATTTGGGATGGATGGTGAGGAGTTACTGAGAGAGCATGAAGTGGTGAAAAGAATGATCCACTTTTCTGCATCATTAATCTATTTATATTAAACTGGCCCTAAACAGAACAAAACATGTATTTTTATTCATTCTGAGATCTGTTTTAAATTGTTTAAAAGTATCTAAAATAATAAGAATGGGATATATATTTGAAATACCAAAGGTAGACAAACAAGTCTGAGCATAGCTCATTGTTCGTTTTTCCTTCAAAAGAACATGCTGCTAATGAAATAATTTTTTTTCATGTTTGCATCCTGGCCGTGCATTATTAAAATTAACTTTCACAAATCAGAAACTGATAAGACAACTGAGAATTATTCTTCATTCACTCTACTGCAAGTGGAGCTACTGACCATAGATTAAAAAAAAAGAATATTTTGCACTAGTTAGAATGAACAGCAACTCAGCATATGAAATATATGTAAATTATTGTGTGGAATACGGCTCCATAAGAATGTTAATACCAGCTCCATTGTAAAATGCAGTGATAAACAGCAAAGGGTCTAAGGGCTGAGGAAAGCTAAGGAATGTCCTAGGATCTTCTCGGTAATTCTTATGCGTGATGATGTTTCTTTGCCCCTGATACACACCCTGTTTCACTGGTTGCCTAGCTCTGAGTCCCCGGGCAATTTCTAAACAAGTACATGCCAGCAAGGCAGGCAGGAGAGCAGGGTTGGAAAGCTGAGCACGATATGAGGCTTAACAGGTGAGAGGCAGGAATACGTACTAGAGCTGAAAAATGCGTAGCTTGTTCATGCAGAATGTATGATATTTTTGTAGCAATACACTCATTTCTATTCCTCATGAGATAAATAAAATCCCACGTGAGATGCATAAGAGCCCAAGCAAATCAGTTTCCCCCCTAAATTTCCTAATCCTCAGGCTATGATACTAGAGGTCTGATTGTAAGCAAACGTTAAAGTCCATCACAAACTGTGCTCCCTCATCTCTCACATAGGGAGAGATAGCACTGTCTGTTTTCAGATGGAAATTTTGGGATGAGCTGCTAGTGACACCTGCAAGAGAGAGATTTCAATGGCACAAAAAACACCTTACAATTTTTCATCTGGCTATTTTCTCTGTGATTTAAATGGATACTTGGAATATTAAATTACTCATTTGGAAGAATTCAAGTACCAGAGAAGTGATGAGAGCTGTGGAGCTGGAGTCTAAACTCAACTGAAACAGGCAATTTATTGGGCTTTATATTAACTTCCAAGTAATCTCAGCATATGTTCTGAAGTCCTACATTTGGCTGTTTCTGGCTGTTTCCCCACAAAAAAAACCTCTGGTTCTTTTAACAGCCTTGTTAAAAGCTGCCACAATGCAACAGTAACTATCCTTTTTTAAGCAATGGATCTTTGTGAATCACAAAAATACCCTTTAAATAGTCTGCCAGCCTGTGTCAGGCCATGAGTATGTTAGACTATGTACGAAGGATGAATTTAGGCTCTCCCCTAATGTTAGCAAACTTCTTCCATGTGTATGTTGGAGTAACAAAGCCAAGAGGGTATCATCTTGGCCTCCTGGAACCAAAAGCCACTGCATGCCTATTAAAGAAAAGTAGCCCAAAACACCAGCAGAGTGGTGAACTTTTTGTAGGGCAAAAGCGTGGCTTTGAATTTCCCTTAAGCAATACAAGCAGACTGATCTCCTCATGTTAATGCAAGATTCTGGACTATAATTTCAAGTTTGCTTTTCTCCTCAAGGCCTTTTGCTTTATAGTGCTGGCCAAGATTTTCAAAATTAAGAGTAAACATCTCAGATGCATCATTGTTACTTAAGAGCCTAGTCATAGTTTCAAAAGAGATGTTCAGGCAAATAGGAAGTTTAGGACTAGGGAAATGATTGTTGCAGTGGCTATTTTAAAAGGTAAAGTTGATGGAATCATTCCAGAAATGAGCAAAAGAAAAGAAACCCAGCCATGAATAAGTGTTTCCTTGGATCAAACCACAGAAAACAAGTTGCAGGTTAGGCTTCAATACCAGACTATCTCAGTCTACAACATGTAAATACATATCTATACCGTGAAGCCAAAACTATACAGCCAAATTGTTTTTTGGCTCTGTAGACCTCAACTCGAAGTCATGTTAAGATCTGTAAGAAAAAAGCAATTTCTTATTCAGTATTCATTAAAAATACACAAAGTTCATAAATAAGGTGAAAAATAATTCAAACCCTGCTCACAAACAGAAAATATATATTTTAGGCTTTTTTTTTTTTTTCTGTAAAAAGCTTTGGGGCTCTGCACACATTCAAGTTTAATTAAATTCCTCTCCTAAAGGCTGCTTTTTATTCCTAGAGGTTATGCCAAAGTAATGATTTTTGGTGCTTAAATTGCTCTGTCAACATAGTTACTAGAGGGCTTACTGACCTATACCATGCCAGAGGAGAATGGAAATTAACCAACTGTTGGGTAATTGCTTATGTATCCTAGCTTTGAATGCTTCAAACATTGCACACTAGGGAATGTCTTACTGCATTTGCTAGAGTGAAAGCTGCAACATTTTTCCTTTCATAGCAATCCACTCCTGTCATGTTTTCAACATCACCACAATCCAGAATCAGAGAAAAGTTGAGGCAGGAAGCACCTCTGAAGACCATCTATACAGCTGCGTGCTCAAAGCACAGTCACCTAGAGCATGTTGCTCTGGGCTGTGTTCAGTCCAGTTTTGAGTAATTCTAAGGATGGAGACTCCACAGCTCTAGGCAACTTGTTCCAGTGTTCCTTTACAAGTAAATAAGGTTTTTTGCATGTTTAAATGGAATGTCCTGTATTTCAGTTTGTGCCCATTAACTCTTGTCCTTTCCAAACCACTGAGAAGAGTCTGTCTCTGTCTTCTTTACTCCCTCCCACTACATTGATCAGATTCCTCCTGAGCCTCCTCTTTTCCAGGCTGAGTAGTCCCAGCTCTCCCAGCCTTTCCTCATATGACAGATGCTCCAGCGCCTTAATCATCTTCACCACTCTCCTCTGGACTCTCTCTACTATCTCCATGTCTTTCTTGTACCAGGAAGCCCAGAACTGGACACAGCACTTCTGTGATGACCTCACCAGTGCTGAGGTGAGGGGAAGGATCACCTCCTTCAGCCTACCGGCAATGCTTTTCCTAACACAGCCCATTGGCTGCTTTTGGCACAAGGGCAAGTCATTAGCTCATGATCAACTTGGTGTCTACCAGGTCCCCCAGGTCTTCCTCTGCAGAGCTGCTTCCCAGCTGGCAAGCTTCCAGTGTGTACTGGTACACAGGGTTAATGTTCCCCTGGGACAGGACTTTGCATTTTCCTTTTCTGAACTTCTGAGCTGTCAGCCATTATTTCAATCTACCTCACTGTTCACTTACCTAATCTACATTTCCTAACGCTGCCTATGATGATATTAAGGAAGGCAGTGTTGAAAGCCTTACTGAAGTCAAGGTAAGCAACATCCACTCTTCTCTCATCCACTAATCCAGTCATCTCTTTGTAGAAGGCTGTCAGGTTGGTCAGGCGTTATTTCCCCTCCATAAATCCTTGATGAATGCTCCCAGTCACCTTCTTGACCTTAATATGTTTGGAAATGGTTTTCAGGTGGATTTGCTTCACCATCTTTCCAGGGACTGAGGTGAGGATGACCAGCCTGTAGTTTCCTAGATCCTCCTTCTTGGCCTTCTTGAAAACTGGAGTGACATCTGCCTTTGTCCATGGAAAATTCTGATTACCACAATCTTTCAAAGATAATTGAGAGTGGCCTTGCAATGACACTGGCCAGTTCCCTCAGCACTTGTGGGGGCACCCCCATCAGCACCTATGGACTTGGATATGTCCAGTTTGTTTAAATGTTCCCTAACCCGATCCTCCCCCACTGAGGGTGAGTATGTCTAGTTCCAGACCCTGCTATTGCTCTGAGGGCCCTGGGACTCCTGAAGGCCAGTCTTATCAGTAAAGAATGAGGCAAAGAAAGCATTGAGTACTTCAGCTTTCTTTGTGTTGTTTGTCATCAGGCCTCCTATCCCATTCCAAAGCAGGCCCTAGTCTCCCTTTTGCTGTTGGTGTACTTGTAGAAGCTCTTCTTGTTGCCCTTCACAGCAGTGAGTTGTACCTCCATAGGCAGTCTCACAGGCATTATGTTCCTCCAGTCCTCTCTAGTTCATGCCTGTGCCTAAAGGCACAATCTAGCTGTCAAACTGCAGGCATTTCCCAGACCACCAGATGTCTGCTGACTTCAGAAAGCTAATGTACACCTTAGATTCCTCCATCTCGCAAAAGCTAAATGGTCCTTGGTAATCATCACTACAGGCATCAAACCATATACAGAAAAATAGCTCTGAAGATATCATTAATCCTTGAGCTGCCACACCTGACAAACATAAATATGGTTAAAGGATTCAGAAAACTCATTAATCAAAATACAAGTACTGAAATATATTTCCTCTTGCTTTGAAGTATATTGCCCTCATAATATTATGAAGTAGACCTTCATTCAAGTTTGATGGTGAACATTTCACAAAATAATAGATTTGGAGAACCAGGTTAGAGTTGGATGCTTACAAGGTTTCCATGCTGATGGGAAACTGCTTCACAGAAATGTGGCTGGCTGTACGTATCTTTGCTGAAGTATCTGGCGATAAGATTTTAAAAAACATGTATTTTTCAAACATGGAACTCCCAGATCCTTATTCAAATTCCTAAGAAAATGGAGCAATTGTCAACTGTTGAGAAACCAAGTGCTTATAAACTGCTTCAGAAGTCAGTTTGGACACATAAAATTGCACTTTCATAAGATGCATATTGGGGCAATTTCCCTGTTGGTTCAAGATGATCAAAATTGTGGTCCTACTATACCCTCCACCCCTTCCCTTGGATTAACACCTGAAAGAAAAGAACCAAAAATGTAGCTTGCCACAAAGGCAATAATGCTGACAACAGGGAAAGGGCTAGGAGCATTTCTTCAGAGGTAGACTGGAGAAAGGGATTTCCCTTTTGAGCACCAACAAAGCTCCAAATCACTAAATACAACCCCAATGTTCCCTATTAAGGAACTGAAAGGCAACAGTGACTTAGGTACACTAACAGTGAGTATTGCACCAGCGGCATAAACAGGACTCCTAATGACTCAGGCCAGTTGGTGCAGTGCTAACCCCACTGGCATGTTAGAACAGGCAAAAATGGCTATGTCTCCAAGAGCAATTCAACAACTGCTACCCAAGAGTGCAGCTCAAAGCTGTACTGTATCCTTCTCTGAGAGGTGTAAGGATCAAGGGCAGGACAAGACAACACTCAGAAAAAAAGAAAAGTGTAACAAGGTGGGCCTGTGCCTGTGACCATAAGCAACACCTACTGCTGAGGTCTCTCCCATGCTCAGAGTATCTATTCACCACAGTAATAATTTATCAGCCACTAAAGACAAAGCTCTCCTTTAAAGACTGCCCAAACAATTTGTCTAAAACTCTCCAGGTACTCATAGACTTCGAATTTTTCACCTAGGGTACAAGTCTTAGCTTAAGTTTAGCTAAAACGGAATCTGCTTCTCTTTTTGCCTTTCATTTCACCTCTAAAGAAAAAAAGAAAAAGGAAATTACAGTACAGGAATTACATTTCAGCATAAAAAAAAAGGATCTTTCTGCCTTTTTCAACAGATCAGAAATTTGGGATTCAATTTATTATAAATGCTATACTTCAACCACTCAATGAAGCTTAGTTTCATTAACACGTGGGCTTCTCTAGAAAGCTTTGATTGCTGAAATGCATCAAATAGAGATGCAATAAAGAGGCCTCATGGTACTAATAAAGTTTTTGGCCAGAAACAAATGGTAAATACTTTCAAAGCTATTATATGTCATGTTGGATCATATGGAGCCTTGGTACTATGAAAGAATTAAAAATAACCTTTGATTTTACTGAGGTTTGGCTAGTTTACAAATACTATGATCTTTATTAAGGATACCAAATAACTTCAGAGAGATGTGCTCTTATCTTGGTTTGGCAAACCTGAAGTGCTTTTAGATCTCTGGTTTGCCTTCCAGCCAAACCTCGCAATGGGTTTTAACATTGACAATGCTGCAAAATCACTCATGCCTAAGATGCAGTAACTGTACTTGAAGTACCCTCATTAAAAAATAGTTTCCACCATATATTTTTTAATCCTTCCTGTTCCACCTTTGCGAACGTGGCATGCTTTATGTAGTACAAAAATTTTACTTATTACAGGGACAGGCGGAAAAACTTCAAGGCTGAATGTCCAAAACATGCAAAATGACATACATCAGCCTCATAATACTGTATTCCCACTATCTTATTTACAGGGGGGTTAGTGTCCATCATGGTACATCATCATGTACATGCGTTTTCTCCATTTAGTGAGAGTGGCTTAGTTTACCCTTCCTGTCCCACAACCACATGATTCCATTTCAGCCAAGCTTTGATGAAGTAGCATATCCATGACACCTGGGCAATTAATTATTGTAACCCTAAGCACTTCTTGGCAAGAAGCCACATTATGGCACACAGCACGGTATGGCTCTGTGATTCAATTTACCATGGAAGAAAAAAACACATAATAGCCCTGAGGATCTGACATGAAAGCCCTTATATAGCTGCTCAGTCATCACCTAGAGGTGACAGCTCTGCTGGTATTGTTAGTAGAACTTCTGACACGAGAAGCTTTCTGAATCTTAATGCCTGTTAATCCCTGACCAAATTCTCAAAATAAGGCTGAAATAAGGGGTCACTTCACCACATTTGACCCCTTTAAAAATAAAAGTTAGGGTGTGATTTTTTTAAGTCAGCCATGCATCTGTGCATCATATTGGGAAAGATTTACAATATGCCTTGAGTCTCGTATATTCTGTCTCCATTCTTATAGGGTGTGTAGGTGCTACTGCAGGAATAAGATGCTTGCTATCAACACACAAAACTGAGAGCAGCAGCAGAAGGAGCTAAATCAGTCACACAAGTATTTCACGCTTGGAGATCCTCAGGAAAGCACATCTCTGACTACTCTAAACTGGGGCAAAACACCTCAGAAGGCTGAATTCACACAGACACCTCTCAGAGCAATTGCTATACTGGTTTCTTGGCATACTGGATTCCAAATCTGGCTTTATTTGCTCATTTATGCAATATCTCAGCCCACTGTTTAAAATTAGTACCAAAAAATGCGTGCTATGTAATCTGAGCCGAGGATCTTCAGCAGTCCCCTTAGCTGTTCCCTGACTCAGTCCATTTCTTTCCCAAGTTGGCAGGTTTTATACTTCACACCACAGTTCACAAAACTCGGTCAGAGTTGCTGTGTGATTTATTTGTCTGCTGGCTTCATGGAAACTGTAACTGAAGGTGGTCTGTATGAATGTTTTTGTAATACGTTACACCTTCCTACCCAAGGGGTGAGATGAACATTGATCAGGGATAAGTGTTTGATTAACCAGATACTTGTAAAGTGCTAGAGTGAAATTTGGCATTAGGAAGGTTGTTACACTTGAGCATGAGGCTCATTCTCACCAGAAAAGCACCTTCAGCATTTCTCAGATACAAAATGAAAATTCATCTCCTGCTTGAGTTGCTTGTTTGCCTCCAGAAGAGCTCTCCAGCCTGACGTTCTTTTCTGGAGGGGAGGGAGGGTGTTGAGAGATTTGACTACTGAACAGCACAGTCATCAGCATCCCAAAAGGGCAGGTTCAGGCAATAAATCTAGGATTCTGTTTACCAAATGGCTTCTGGGCACCCTCGTCTCAAATGCATAGCTACTAATTTCGACAGGGCAACCTGGCATAGAGAAAAGCTCACAAAATATTATTTGATGAGGGGCTCCTCTTGTGAAAGGGGCAAGCCTAGATGAAACCAGAACAAAGATGCTGAAAGGGACTGTGTCTTTTTTAATGTAAGGCTGCAAGAGCCTGTCGAAAAACCTGCTGAATTATGTCCCTGCTCTTGTGCTCACTGCGAATGACTGGACAGCATTGGTTTTGTATTGCCAGACACCATTGTTGTTTCATGCTAATGACATTAGAGCCATGACAAAAGACGGCTATTGTCGCTTACTTTCTAGTAAGAGTATCCACAAGGGGAGATAACATATGTGCTGAAATCCTCATCCCTGTGAACAGTTGAGCTCTCCTGGATGCCCTGGCTCTGCCTACACCTAGCCTCCATTCCCCTATAGAAAAGCAATTGTAGGTGAACTGCTACTTTTGGCATCACAGCCGTGCCAGGAAGCCCAAATCAGTCCGAGGATCTCATTATGCTAAACACTGTAACAAATGCACGGTAAGAGCCAGCCAGCCTCTGGCCTAAAGATAAAGAGTCTAGAGCAACAGAGGATAAGGCAGAAGCAGTGAGGAATGTGAAGGTACTTGCCCAGCACTGCTTAATGGGTCCAGGGACAGAGTTCAGAACCAAATCTTTTGCAATCCAGTGACACTGAATTTAATGTCGGACTATCTAAACATTTGTGTGGTAGACTGTGAAAAGACTTTGCACATCGAGAATGGACAAACTACTTATGAGACAGAGAACTAATACCCCTGTGCTAAAGACAGGTTTCCCCAAAAGTCAAATAAACCTCCAGTCTCTTTCTCCTGCCCCCATCCAATACAGCATCCCATAAGCACACAGTCTTACAGTGTCTGTTTTTGTTTACATTCTGATCATTTACTGAAAGTCTCTCCCCAAGCTCTGGAACATACTGAACAATCATGATACCATAGTAGAAATTAGACTACTAATAAATGCAGTGTTTCACTACCAATAGTTGAGACACTTTCTATAACGGTTCAAAGCTAACATCATGAACTATCACACACGTAAAAGAGGCTGGAAAATCACAACAGCAACAGTGAAACAGCAATAGCGAACCTGATTGGGCAGAGGGGTTGGACTAGATGACCTCCAAAGGTCCCTTCCGACCTCTCCTATTCTGTGATTCTATGAAATCCTTGCAAATAACAATGGAGAGCAGTAATACCTATCTGTAAAATTATAAGCAACCATTTATATCACTGGTATTCAGGCACCAGCACAACATCCATGAAAAGCTCTAAAGGTACAGGTGAAATTTTGTAGTTGTATTGGCTCTGGAATGTTTTTGCTAAGAATAGTACAATTCTGCTTAATAGGCAAGAATAAATGCTTAGGTTAGTTACAAATGCAATATGGAAGGTTTCAGCCTATCAGAACTACTTTTAGCTGTATTATGAAATTTTAAAATTTTCCTGAACCAGACTACAAGGTGGTATTACAGTCACCTAAGGAAATGAATGCATAGCTCACGGGGAAAATGTTTTATAGTATCTGATAATACCTTAGGCATTGATAGGACATTTTTGTACAGGTTGAAAATGCATTCTTCATTTTTCACTGACAGCTGGTTAAAGGAGGAATGCAGTGAAAAGTCTGTAAAAGCTTTTTGAAAAAAAAAACCTGGATAGGTCTGGACTTCTGTTTTTCTCCCACCCATGCTAATAAGCAATGTGCAGTTGTTAACAGTATCTTTTGGATTCCAACAAAATGGAATTCTATCAAGTGCCACCTTGGCCTGTAACCACACCAGGCAACAGAGAGTCTGCAGTGCTTCTTGAACCAGGAAAGGATGGGGTTTCACATCTCTTTTTAATACAATAGGGTAGAAATACTGGAGACAACTTTTCACACAATTCTTTTTCTTCAGCTTGCATAAAGCGTACACACTACCACTCCAGCAGCCTGGCTTTCATTCCTTCTCTTCCAATGGAAGGTATTTTCTGTAGGTCAGCACAGCTATACATAATGGCTAAAACTGATGACCTGACTTTCTTTGGTCCATGATTATCCATCACTGTTGAAGTCTTCACTTCACTTTTGTAACTCCATCTCTGACAGCTCCTACCACTCTTTAAACTTTTACCAAAATAAAACTGTTCCTTTAAACTTTTTCTTTGGTGCGTGTTACACTTTTGAGAACATCTTGTTCCTTTGCATTTAAACAAACACAGTTTAGATGCAGGTTCTTCTTAAGGTGTCATCTCTCTTCTTGTTAATGACAACCTAGCAAAAAAATCCTTTACTAATGAGAGACTTCCTGCAAGAGCATCTTCATTGATCTGTCCTTTCTCCCCATCTTTTCTCAGCACTCCCTCCTTTCTCTGAATCCCTTCATTGGTTTCCTCTACTCTGACATCCAGTTACGGTTTATTACACTCAGCTCTTTCAGTGACACTAGTAACTATTTTCCTGCTTTCCCCCATATACTGTTATCCACTTAGTCTCTCTCTGACCTAGTCCACGTCTTTTCTTTAAAAAAAAAAACCTCCCATAGAGGTTTTCTATATTTCTCTTGTAAATAAAGTTTGTCCTGTAGAGAAAAGATATTTCATGATCTGATTTCCATTAGGAGATAAAATAGCTTTGATACTCTGGTCATTTCTCCTGCAATATTATGGCAGAATGAAATATGTTTACTATTGATTTTACCCACACATTTATAATTTATTCTCAGAGTAAATGTATTCTTTCCTCTACAATATAGGTAGCATAAAAAGATACTGTCCCATATGTTGGACACTGGTTACAGGGCTATTTTTGCATTTGCTCTGCTGGAGTCCCTATATTGCATCCTCACAATTCTTATGTTCCTGTATCTTAATAGAATAACCAATAAAGCTTTCTGGTAACTAAGAAATCTTTCTGATATTGTCTATGTCCTTTGTCTTTTTCCACCCTTATACAAATCTTTCCCTTGTCTTTACAAGAGGCACTCACTTTGTGAACTCCTGTGGACTACGATCCCATCTTATATTGAAAACTTCCTAGCACTTGTATGGCAACACCTAACATTCTAATTATTAACAACAAGAAAAATGATATTATGATGAGAGCGACAGAACTGCTGCTGGCAGAATTATTTGCAATCTTAATTTCACACATACAGCATGCTATCCCGAACCTCTGCCCCTCTAGGTAGTATCAGCTGGGGTTTTGTTTTGGTTTTCCTTTTCCAATTCTGCTGCAAGCAGCTTACTTTGCAGCTTCCATCCATTAATCTCAAAGTACTTTTACAAAGAGGAATTAATTAAGACTCTTAAATACAAGAATTAATTAAGACAGTAGTAGACATGTTTTATCATCTCCATGTTGCACATGGGGGAACTGAGGTGAAGAAAGAGTTGCCTAATTCTTCTGCAGACTTGGGAATGTACTTAGGCATGTATCATATCCTCTCAACCTGGTGTATAAGAACATCCTTTCTCTCCTAACGCTGTGAGACAGATATCCAGTTTACCGAGTAGAATACTATTGACATGCAGTCCTATTATTCAAAATGGAAATGCTTCCCTCAGGCAAATACCTTGGCCAGTCAAATTTCTAAACACATCTTTCTTATTTCAGACAGAAAGACACACACAGCACGAAAAGCAAACTACTGTAACTACTGTGGGATCTGATAACATTTATACTCTTCTAAAGAATCAACCCAATACTTGAAATCTGTAATCTTATCATCCTGCTTTAACAGACTCTCCCTCTTTCTCAGCATTCACATGTATACCTCTGTTTGATAAAGAAAGAAATATAAACCTAATGACTTATGATTTTTATCTGCAGTTCATAAAACCTTTGCACAGCTGATGCCATGCTATCATGCTTCTGAAATGCAACAGTGCCACCTTCAGATCATGCTAAATAAGACTTTTTCACAAACCATCAGTACGGAAGAAGCACAACAGCGATTCTTCTTTTCATCCAGACCAGTCCTGCTGCAAAGCCCAGAAGCACATGTATAAACCTGAGCAGAACTTGCACATTTACATACGAAACACAAATGTTCACTGGGAACTGGGGTCCTCTATTTTCATAAATAAACCTCAGTAAAGAGCAATCAAATACTACTTTTTAATACCTGGCATATTCATTCTCTAAGCGTGACAGCCACAGCGTATTCCCCTGCCACTGTACTAGCAACTCACACTCTGCAGAGCAGCACATCAGCTGTAACTTGCTCCTGCTCTGCAACATTCACATAATTTGCCAATTGCTCCTGGAAATATTTATCTGTATGCGTTTATGTATATATACTAGATACACTACATACTGGATACAGCAGGCATTTCATCTCCCAAAAGATGCCCTGTTTTGAAAGAAACCTACCAGAAAGTATGACCCCAGATTGTGTTGCAGCCCCTCCCTGCTGTATGAGGAGATGCAGGTCTAGCAAACACAAGTATGCCTCCTGCCATGTCTCTTCCCTGCCAAGTCGAGACTATAAATCAAACAGGTATGTTCCATTCTGAAGTTTCTTCTAAACCACAGCATTTGACAGATCCATTTTACCCTCAACAGAGATACTTATTTAAAACTGAACCAGCCTATCATTAAATATTAAAACAGGTAACAGTTTCAGGAATTTCACTCCTGCTTTAAAAATTTGATTATTATCCAAAAATTGGTGCAATGCTGTTTAAACAAGAAACAAGAGTTAATTAAATTTACAGTCTCTTTGCTGACATACTACGTTTTTATATTTGGTTTGACTATAATGGGCAAACCTCATCACTTTAAAGCTAAGCCATTTGCATTTGTAATTAGAGCCAGCTCTGGAAAAAAGTTAAAATACTTCTCAAATTCAAATTTAGGCCTCTGGTATTTTGAATAAAAAATTATCTGTGATATTACTTCAAATTACACACATTGAACTGGAGAATATTAAATCAATACAGGCTTGAAAATCAAGGTGGGAATTAATTACTTGAGTTAACTTCTTCAACCTTGTTCTACAATATTATTGAGAGAAGAAAGTAAACAGAAAACACCCTACTCACCCACTGTCATACCATCCATGTAACGTTTGATGATATCGAAGGAATCTCTTAAATTTCCTTCTGTTATGTCAAATATGATATCTGCCTGGTTGGCTGGATATGTAGGTGTGATGGCACGAAGGAAAATAATCTCTGCAAATAAAGAGTATCATAGAATGTATACTCAGAAGTATTTGAAAACATCACTGAAGAACCTGACAGAATTTGATCCAAAAAGACTTGTTCTCAAAGCTGGTGGAGGACACCTCCCTCCTCCACCACTCCCAGTTTGTCCTTTAAAGTGGAAAGAAAGAAGATCTAGGGGAAGAGAGGATTCGGGTAAATTTATTTTCTCCTCCTGCACCATCCAAGAAGCCCTGAAGCCAAAACGGTTAAGAGTCCAGAAAGACCACTCTTAGAAACCAGTTAGAATTCCAGCACATACCCAAAAAGGACAAGACTGAGGATCCACACAGTGAGCAGTGGAGGAGGACCAAACAAATAAACCCCTGAACTTGGATTCCCTTAGGCAGTTGCAAAAAGTATTGCCATTACAAATTACAGAGTCTTTTTAAGTACTGGAGGAGGGGTTTAGGTATATAAAAAAAGTGAGACTATTTTTTAAGCCCCCTGTGAGGGAGGTAAGAATTATTCTCAGTATTATTCTTGCTCTACAGATAATGAAACTAAACCATGGGGCTGTAAGAATTCACCCAAGGCCATGCACTGAATTGCAGTTTAGAAACATCTTCTGAGCATCTGAGTACTCTCAGATGGCTAGGTCTCATCTCTTTTTATTAAATCATGAGGATGGACTAATGAGGGAATGGTTTGGGAAGCACTCTGGGCTAAATCCTTAGCTCTGCTGCCAGTACACCTGGTGAAGCTGAAGGGGTGTGTTTGGGAGTAGAAGTGGCTATGGGGCATTCCTCCATTCCCTGTGAAGTAGGGCCAGCCACGGCCTGACACAGGCCTGATGCAATCTATAGCAGTTCTACACAGCTAAGTTATTGGTGGTTAAATTGCTGCTATATGAATAAGCACTGGCATGTCTCGTGCCCTACTCCTGCCTAGTACAGAAGTGAAGAATCAGCTTTGGCTTTCATTTAGGACAACTTTCAGAGATGGCAAGGCTCTGAGTGTCCCCAGAAATGGGGATTTAAGAACTTTAAAAACTCCTCCAAAATAATCTTCCTTTCCTCTGCCCCCTTCTTCTCTCTGTGTATCTGTGCCACACAGTTGCTGAGTGGCTCATCCTCCAGAGAAGCAGGGCTGAAGGCAGTCATCCCACCTATGGATGTGTAGGCAATCCCCAGTGAAGCTACCAGAAAATGAATAAAATTCCAAGGAGCAAAAATTGGCTCTTGATCTGTACATTTCTATGTAAACTATGCAAAGTGAGTGCAATCCTTATGAAACTGCAGGACCTGAAAACTCACAGGTACTGCAGAAATCAAAGGAACTAAAGAAACACGGAGTTGCCCATAAGAGTGCAGCACTTGGGCCTGGAAAACTTACTCTGGATGACTGGACAGCCACTCACTTGGATGCTTGTTCAAAATCTTTGCTTAAAAATTTTCTGTCCAGTTCTTGGATTTTCCCTTTATTCTATATTTTAAAAAACAACACTTATGTATTTCATAGGTAAAAAATAGGCAAATCACAGTACTAGATATTGTATTCATTATAATGTATTCTGTGATTAATGTTTGCATGTAGATAATGGCTATACTCTTGGAACAAGCCACTTGTCTGTAGCAAACAACAGACCATAAGCAGATGAGAGAAATACAGTGAGCACCTACTTCCTGTGGCAAAATCTGCAAAAAAGGGAAGAAAAAAATCATGAGGCACATGGCTATTACGTGACTAAATGTGGTAAATGTGAAATCAGACTCAAGATTTCCTTAGACTGGGAAGCTGTATGAGTTAGAGCTCAGAATGACTTTCTTTGCTCCATAAAATTAAAACTCCTGGATATCGAAGGTTTTAATTAAATGAATAGTACACTATAATTTGGAGCTATGCAAACATTTTACTGCACCGGTAGCTAGTCTGGCTTTAGGCAAGGATTTCTGGTGGAGGTTTTATATGTTGTAGTCTAGTAAATGGAAGAAGGAACAAACCACTTACCTTCAGGTCTTGTAAATTCTCTGAACGTGGGCAGTGAAATGACAGTGTGGGAAATTGTGTGGACGGGATCCAACACACAGTTGACATCATTTGGTCGACAAGACTTAATGCAACGGATAGTATCTGTCTTTTCAAGTCTGACACTAAGAGAAACAAGAGAGAGATGCATATATATCCTGAAAATCAGTTATTTTGTGTTTTGCAGTCTAGGGGCCTAGAAATTATAATTTATATAAATCTTCACTCTTCAGCTCAAAAACTTAAGACAAATGCAGATCATCAGAAGTGCTGGACCACTGAAAAAACGGGCTTGTCTAAGAGTTGCAGTCAAAAGTCTCTCAAACCCAGCTCTTCAAGCCAGGCATGTAAAAACTGTAGGGAGAACTGTAGGGCATAAGAGAACATGTAAAGTCTCTTTCCAAGTACAAACAGGACCAAACTAGTAGGCCCAGATGCTCAGCTGCAGTCCCCTGGCCTGGTCTCACCAATTTCAGTGGAGCTACACACTTATTTGCACAAGCCTTTTTGTACTCCATGTGATAATCAGTTCTACAAAGCAGAAACAACTGTTCCCATTCTGGAAATCTGGTGGGAAATATCTGAAGGGACAGCTCTCTTTCACAATTTTCAGTGCAGCAAGAACCAGAAAAGGCTTTATTTCACACACAGTCGTTTCCACCTAAACTGAGAAAACAGAGAGGAATGGGCACTAGGGGATGAAAAAAGTTAACCACATTATTTAAAACCTCAAAGATCGAATTCTGAGTTTGGGGAAATGGTAAGGGTCATTTCATATTCCATCTCAACCAGCTGCTCATTCGTCCTTGAAAGTCTATTAAAAGTTAAATGACTTCTTCTCACCCTTGTCCACCAGAGTGAATTTAAAGTCACTTACAGTTCAAGAACTTCACACAATACCCAGTCTGTGTTCATGAGAGATGAAAGGGCTATGCTGGGACTTACAATGTGACTAAGCCCCACAAATGATCTCAACTTTGACCTGCCCATTTCTTCATATTTCTAAGTGGAAAAAAGAAAAGACTGCGTTGTCAGAAGGGGGGGGGAATTAATAGATTAAAAGGAAGAAAAATTCACTGAGTGAAAGGGAAACAAAAATGGAAGCTTTAGTTTCTCAGAAAGCTCTAGAAACAAATGGTTCTTGCTCTTTTCAAAATGCGCTACTCAAGTCCACACCTACAGGCCATCTTTTTTCAGATGCTCAAAAGGACTTTATGGCTCTATTAATAATAAATACATCAGTAACTTCTTATTATATGCTACCCACATTTGTTCATCAAAGAAAACAAAGCCAAACATGGTGATATTGTATGAAGCTAAAATAAAGATAAAAGAGAAAATAATGAATCACCATTAAGGAAATCATGCTTCAACAGCTGTGAACTGCCATAGTTCATGGGAAGGCAATGAAGCTGGGTTAATTTACACCAGCTGAGTCTGGCTTGTTACTCTCCCTCTGCATAGCTGATGTTTTGAGAGTGGTCAGGAGATACAGACCGAGACACACCTTTTACTTCCCACCATTATTTGGGTGCAAAATTTTGTCATTTCCTAGACATCTCACAGGCAACAGGGCTTTCTGCTGAAATGCCTCCTGATGGTCATTTCAGAACAAATTAATTCTGGATATAAGGACATAATAGTCTGATCTACAGTAACAGGGTCAATCCCCTTATTTTAATCAGTTGTGTAATTAAGAAGGGACTTCCAGCTAGCTGACCCTTACATCTATGAAACAAGGATCAGCTAAATTACATAGTCTAGTTCCAGCATATAATAGTCTATTTCAAAATATGTGACAAATGGAACTGAGGCAAAATGTACACAATTTGTGTTTGTTTTCCTTGCTGTGTATGGAGGACTTGAGTAGACAGTAAATGTCTATATATCTATACAGCCATATGAACACTGCATCTTTCCTCAGGATCTTGCTGAGCTGGGATCACAACAGCCAAGTCAGACTGGTTTTACTTCCAATAACGTGTTTACAAATTCTGAAAAATTTCATTACAGTTTTTCTTTTTGTGTTGTATAACACATAAATAACAACCATAGCATCATCTAAAAGTTTTAGGGACACCAATAAACAGCATCTTGCATAACTCATTTTGGGACAGTATAACTGAGTACTGATGTAATACATACAGCATCCTAAATTTTCATAGCTATATATAGATAATAGAATTTGTAGAAAAACATTGTGGTGGGAGTGTCTGAAGTGCTCCATTTCTTTGCACCATTTCTCTTTCCTCTCACAAATCCCACAAACTTAATTATTTTTATTCACATACTCTGTCCGCACTGCTAAACTTGAGTTTGTGCTTTCACTTTCCTCTGCCTAAACATTCATTCTCTGATTTCCTTTTCTTTTGATATCCCTGCTAATTGCTTCAGCATATCCAAAGTGCAGTTGGTAACACTTCATTCTCTCATTGCTTTGATGTCACATCTTTGGACACGTTCTGGAGTTATTTGCTATTAATGACATGATCTCAAAATACCTTTTATTTCATCCTTACACATCACCTTTTCACTTGATCTTTTGATTAGCTGACATTTTCCTTCTTGCTCATGTCCTCCTATAGTAAGGACTGTGACTGACAGAAGTTTCTTCCTAAGTGCTGAGAACTTTCTTTGTTCAAATCTTTCCTTCAAGTTTCCCTACCTCTAACAAGAATTTCAGTTTTGGAGCTGATACCTCCTACAGGCCTTTTGCATTTAAAAGAGAAAAAAGTTAGGAAACAGCTCACTTTTTGCAAATAATCCTTTCCTGAATACTGTATTTTCTCTCTTCTTGGGTCTTGCTATCATTCCTGTTCATATTCTCTGTTGAATTCAATTAATAAGTTTGTTGGACCAGGAGCCATGATTTTGTTTCATCTTGGAAAGAGCCATGCACATAAATAGTGCTGCATAATTATGTATATGTTCTTGAAAGTTCCAGCTACACTGCTGAAACTCCTCTTAGAGAGGAGACTCTGCGCTGTGTTCTTGAATTACTTGCTGAATGCAATTAATATGGTGTTCTCATATTCTCCCTTCTTTTCCTGCCAAACAACTATATATTAATGCTTGCAAAAATGTAGTTTATTTTTGAATATTTATCCTATTTAATTATGGCTTCATAATGAACTGGTAGCCAGAGGGCATTTATATACAAGCATCTTCTGTGGCGGTGAGAAACCTCATTAGCTCAAGTAGCACAGGCTTGTGCTTTCAATATTTAAAGCTGGGACTCTATCCCCACTGGCAACTTCTCGCAGCTTTATAAGTATGTGTCAACAGACTTATTAAACATTGGCATTCCCCATGAGACTTGAACTTCTGTCAGCCAGCTGGGATAAACTTTGCCTTAGGGAACATGTAATACTCTGGCAGAGTGCTGCATCGTGCTCCAATCTAGACCTTGGCTGATGACGAGCCTGAGAGCCCACAGCCTACTGCTAATAGAGTAATTCCTTCTCTTCAGGTGATTAAGGCTTGCAATATTGGGTTAGAGGGTTCTCAGTTTCTAACCGTGTACCTTGCCTGTGCTGTCTGTATTAACATTGTGAAGCTTTTTTTTTTTTAATATTCACGTGGATTATTCCTCATTCATCTACGGACTGACTATTCTGCCTGTGTACTGAGCAGCAGAGATAGCTGAGCCCAGGATGGTGTAAAAGAACATTAATTTTTTATAACATATCTCTGGGACGGAACGTCTAATATTTTTCAATACAAGGATTGAAGAGTAAAATTAATTCTTTTCCAGCTCACAAAACAAAAGAATTCCAAAGAAATTCCAGTTGTATTGTCTACATTGTTCTTGACTGTATAGAAGGAAGAAAGATCTGGATATTGGAATTCTGGCTGACCTTTCAGGGTTGCTAGGGTTTGGTTGTAGTCTTTTTGTTGTCGACGGTGGGCAAAGTCTTTACAGTTAAAAATTTATCAGCTTTGATATGGAAGCTGAAAAGACAAAAATGTTATGAGACCATCTTTTTCAAATGTTCTTGTAGAAACATCTCAGCTAGTAGCTAGTAGATCTCTGCTACTAGCTGAATGCTGTTAGTAAGTTCATTGTCGCTTTCCCATCATTAGTTTTTCAATTCAGTGGAAACTCCCCAGAAAGGAAGATGAAAAATCTCTAAAATAGATGTTCTTCAGAGGAGATTGTCTTTTGTACCATCCCTAAAAGCTAGAACTGGCATCTGTATCTGGTGGAAATCAGCACAAGCTCACTGGCTGCAAGAGAGCAGTAACTAGCACTCCTTGAGAATCTGGCTCCACACTTTCAAAGTGACTTGTGTCCTGGGGCACCTTTGAGGTCCTAGGGCCTACGTTACACCCTTTTAATACATTTTTTTAAAATGCACAGTATTTGCCCTGTAAGTGATGAAACTCTCTAAAGATGCCTCAATTGACACAGCTCAAATTATGCACCTCTTTTTTTCGAAAACTTAGACCTAAACAAAGGTAGCTGTCTATCATCAAATGAGTCCAACTCCACTACTGTGTGAAGCAAATTAATAGTTTTCAGTCCTTGGTATATTCAGGTAATAAGCTCTTGGACACCAATTTCTGCTTTTTATAATGATGCAGATTACACATAAGAATCTCCCCAAATTGAGGCTTTCAGTGATAGGGGAAAGTGGAGAACTGTAATGATGATGGCAAATAAAATGCAAGTGTATCATGCAACAGATGAACTAAAACTTTATTAAAATTGGGGGGAAAAAGCTACTCTTAGAAGAGAAAAAGTAGCCAATGATGCCTGTAAGTTAGGGATCAAAGCTGTGCAGAGACAAAGATAAAAAGTTTGGCAATAAATGTGTTGACAGTTCCACGGCGGGAAAGTTGCATTTGAATTGTCAGAAGAAGGTCTCTGGGCTCTGTGATTTGCCGTTGCATGACCACAATGCCACTGTGGTTGTTCACTTTTTTTGTGGTGAAAAAACCCTCCTGGTTCCCGCTGATGATGGACAGCAGAATTTTATCCCCAGGGACAGCATTGGAAGGGCCCATGCGGAAAATGTCGGTGGGTACTTGAATGTTGGTAGGAAAAGAGAGGTGATAGTAGGTTATTCTCAGAGGCAGGCTCTGGCACTCCTTATTTTCATTACAAGGCAAGCGCTCACAGCGACTGCAAGAAAAGTGAGAACACAAGACAAGAGGAAGATTAGTGTACATTTAGCAAGCGTGACAGGGCAGTGGGGGTGGGAAAAGATATGCTGACTTGCATACTGCATCCATTCTTCAGCCTGGCACCTCAGTCATATTGCAAAAGGACATTTATTAAAGAAGGATTAACTTGTCTGTAGTGGTGCTTTTGGAGAAGTGTTGCCCTTTCTTTGCACGCACAGATGGATTGAGTCTGGCACCTCAGTATGGGTGAGAGTTTATTTGCATTTAGAACAGCGAAGCTCTTTCTAAGAACACTGGCCTCTCCTCCCCAAACGAGGTTTTATTATTCTATTGGACATATGTTAAATAAAGGAAGAGATCCTAAGCGGTTAGTGAGTTGACGGTGCCCTACTTGGGATGTCTGGCTGGATTTTAAGACTGAGCAAAGTATTCTGAACATCAAAAATGGACACAGAGTTGGTCTTTCTGAGAGAGAAGAGGCACTCTACGTACTGCGCTACATAAGTTCATCATCTGACAGCACACAGAGGAATGTAAAACTCATTTCCAACACTACCTGTATGTTAAGCTTTATTTGCTTTGAAGACAACTTCTTCCTCCTGATGTAGCACAGTATTTTCTGTGCTACCAGGAGAACCAACCTGAGTCAGTCTAACATCCACCTAGGCAAGCACAAGATCCAATGGCCTGATGTCTCCAGCATGTGCCCCACACATTCAGCCCACTTTGAATGAAAAACCCAGAGAACTAGGAAGAGATCCACACAGGCTGAAAGTGAACAAAGAACATCAGCACTAGAAATCACGATCTATACGGAGGGAGAAATCTCCTCCCTTTCTGTTACAGAGAGAAGATAAAGTTTGTGTGGTTAAATATGTCACAGACATGTATGGGCATTAAAGTAACTTTATAAAGAATGGTGGAGTTTACCAGCACATTTGTGAAGATCTGACATTTCAAGATACCCAGTGGGTTTGAGAAGTGGTTAAAAGAACTGCATACAAGGAAAGTTTGTATGAATTTCAGATTAAATATACACCCAAATCACCACACTCAAGTTGGTACCCAAAGATCCTCTCAGATAGGTGTGTAGAAGTAGAGGTAGACATGACAATCTCAGCTGGATCTTGACTTTGCAAAATTTGGGGATAATTAGGTTGTGCATTTAGCTCCAAACTTTCCTCATGCACAGCTATGAATCAATTAAATTACGTACAAGAGTCTCTCTAACTCAAAAGCAATATTCAGTCCATGGGCTGAGGTTTTGGAACCTAAACTATTTATTAGTTTCTTTACTAAGAAATTCTCCAGAATGAAAGCATGGTTTGCTTCTTACTACCTCAAGGAAATCTGAGTGCCCATTTCATTTATTTTATTTTGACATACAAAATTGAGTCTCTATTAGGAGTATCTGATATCAACAGAACTGTGGCTCATAAGAAAGCCCCAGTTTGTTGCCAGTGCGTGTGACCTGAATTCCAGGAACTTCTCATTATATGCAAAACAAGCATTTTCAGAAAGAGTAGTTAAAATCACCCTCAGTTCTTCTGTTAATGTGTTCTATGTTGTCTTTTAATACCAGTTGAAATTAAAGTACAAAGCAATTCTTTGAAGACTTAAATGCATCCCTAATTTTATTCATGTGTGTAAAGAGCATGCACAAGTCTTCACAGGATGGCCGGCTAATTAGATGTGGATACTCTTGGAATATTTTCAGGTATAGTGAGTTCTGCATTCTCTTCTGAAATGTCATTAATAACCCCACTAAAGACAATTACTTGGTTTTGTTGAAATCATGAGGCTACTTAGTTTTGCTGAAATCATAAAACAAGTCAAGACAATTTCTTAGCTGGAAACATTTCCTTCATAAAAATCTTTTTGGAAGCACGTGCATGCTCATGAGCACTTACATGCTCATAAGGATGCTCTGATTTATTCTTCTATAGGAGTAAAATACATTTTACCATAATAGCAGAAATTTTAAAGAGAACAAAAACCCAAGGCTCCAGCTTCTTAAGATTTGAAAAAGGACATTTTGCTGATTCAGAAAGTTATCTGTGGAGGCAGCTGAGCCTGCAACTAGGAGCTAGAATTATTCACAATTCATCATCTTTTATCTTATTCTTTAGTGGTGCAGATTACACACTGCACATTTCACTATAGGTTTAGTTAATGTGCACTAATTGTTCTACCAAATAACCACAAAGGAGAGAGAGTAAATATTATTGCTTTCAAGAACTAGAGTTCATTCTGGGGTCATGCACCACAAAGGCAATAAGCAATGAGAATTTAAATCTCAGTGTACTCTCTAGACATTATTTAAATGCTTCCCTTCAGTGGGCAGAGGAAGATCATACGGGGGGGGGAGGGATCCAAAAACCTACTGCTAGTGAGTAAACAGCCCAAGGCCCCAGATGCTGCTCCAGCTCTGTGGCATCTCAGGATAGATGAGGTGGCTGTACAGCCACCGTGCCCTGCCACCCACGCCGTGTCACTGTGGGAGAGAACATGGGCAACCAGCAGGAGAAGGGGAGTGCTGAGGAGGCAGCAAGATGCTACCAGAGAAACCCAACACAGAGCCCAAGTATTGCTTTGGAGAGAAGTAGCTTTAAATACATCTTTGCAAACCTTTGCAATTAGGTGTGTCAGCTAGAAAAGCAAGCATATAATGCTGCTAAACGCTTATTCCTGAATTTGTTCCTGATTATTTTAACTCGCTTACTATGCTGTTCTCTTAGGTTTATTTATGTGGCTGAAATACTGGTGTCAAAGAATTACTAATAGTTTGAATTTCAGGTGCTAAACACTGGTTACTCATAAAGCAAAATGAAACTACCAGAACTAGAGGGAGTCCATTTCAGATAATGGATACAACATTTCTTAACAGAGAAATGAGAAAATATTTTCTGGCTTCCCTTCTGTTAATTTCTGAGCCTGGTTTTCACATGGTGCAGAGGCAACTTATTCCATTGTGCCCAAAGGAGTTGAGTCTTATATGACAATTCCATGCACTGGAAGGAAAATAACTTTTTAGCAGGATTTATGGCTTTGCAATTTACTTCATACGGGGGAACCATCTCAACATGCTGAATGACTAACCAGGTATTATTACTAAACTACACACTACACATCTCTGAAATTCGACCCTGTAAGATTTCCAGAGCTGTAACAATCTTATGGACCTCCTAGAATATACTCCACTACAAAGGCACTTGCTCATGCTGTCATTAGGCTGTATTTCTTTTCAGTAGGTTGCACCACACCTTGAGGCCTAGATGAGCGAACAGCTAGGCTAAATCACACAGTGGATCTCTACATTTATGTTAACAGGGCAGCTGTGTAGGGGAAGATGGTTTTTGTCTTAAACAGATCAGAACTTAAAGGGAAAGAAACCAACTGATGGTTGGTTTTCGCAGATATTTCTTAACCAGAGGAGAATCTGAAGTCCTACTTCAGGCTCAGGCAGGAATACAGTATAAAGCAGTACCGTAGACAGGATGGACAAATACCCTGCATGTTCCTCTTATTTGGAGCTGGAAAGTCTCAAGGAGTTTTCAAGCTATAGAAGAGACAGACCGATATTCATTTTGCCCCCAGCACTGAGCCTTTATGTCCTATCCTTTTCTCCTTCATCTGTCTTTCCTAACCTGGCTCCTTCTGCCTATACCCTTTTTCCTTGTCTACCACCCTTCCTGCTCACTCAAACATTTAGCATCAGGACTGTCTACTCAGTCAGTGCCATTCCTCCTCTTTGTCCATCCTTTCCTGGCTGACACTTGGTTCTTTCAGTTTCTAGCTTACAGCCCTAATCACAGATCATACACTCCCTCCCTCAGTATCTTTGTGCAGCCATCCCAAATTGTTCCTTGCTCTGATGGTTTTTATCCAAATCTGGCATGAATCACCCTTAACCGTAAGCTCCTGACTCCTGTGGTTTGCTTCCCCCTTGTCTCTAAATTGTTTTACCCAGTTTTACCTTCTACACCTCAAGCTTCTCCCAGATTCATTCTCCTCACCTGGTCAGATCTTCAGATCCTTCTCTTCCTATATTCAGCCTCCAGATTCCTAAGTATGCCTTTCCTTCTTATCAAAGCCCTTATTTCACCTCTGCTATAAACAGCTTTTTTACCATGGAGCCTAGGTGGTCTCTGAAAGCATAGAAGAAACATGGCTGGCAGCACCTGGCCCAGGACAGATAGAAGCTGACATTACGGAGAAGATTGGGCTTCTTTCCTGTGGCTATATGTGGGAGCAGGCTCAGAGAACATGTAAAGTAGGTACCTGCACATTTTAGACTGCTTTAAAGAGCTTGCAAGAAGCTCAAGACTGCTAATTCAGAGGAGAATTGTTTGTTGCTAAAAAAGAAAGACCTCTCTACTGATAGGAAGAATTAAATTGCATTGAGGAAGGCCATCAAACACAAAGACAGATTGCCACTGAGGCCATGAAATCCCTATCATTCGAGGACTTGAAGCAGAAGTTAAACAAACAGTTCTCGGAAATACTCCAGGTAGACCCGACTGTTTTGTTATACAGAGATGGATTAAGATTACCCATCAAGGTCCTCATTTTCTAAGGTTTATGAAAAAAGGCTAAATGCAATTTTACAAAGTTCATAATTTCAGGAGTTTCAGAGGTTTTTGGTAAAGCGCGAAAGTGATGCCCTAAGTAATTTCAGATTTCTGCTCCAAAACATGACAGCAAACTGTTAAAAGTAATAAAAAAAAAAAAAAAAATCATCAAAATATCTTAAACACACAAAACAATGTGTTCCTCTCTACTCTTGTTCCTGGAAATGAGTGCACTGCTTCAGCTAAAATTTGCCAAAACTTGAGCCTGAGTTACACACCTGGCACGTAAGATTTCAGCCGTTGGTTATGTTTTGGCAAAGTTCTAAGCAGTTAGAAACAGGTCCTAATTATGAGAAATGACAGGCAACACAGACATGTCTAGAGTATAAAAATATTTCCCTATCTGGCTCGATGCAACACACATTTCTGACACACCGCCATAACTGCTTCTTTATCTTTTCTACTATTTTTCTTGGTTTAAATATTACAAAAGTTAGGCCTCAGTGTCACATAAAGAGAATTTGTTATGCAATTTGAAAACAAGAAGTGTTTGGCAAGGCAGTACAGCAAGTTAAGTCCTATGTGAGTAGCAGTAGATCTTAATTATCCTTGGAAAAATACCAAACCTATAGCCTGATCAAGAAAAAAAAAACAACAGAATTTAAGCAAAAGAGGTAAGACCTTCAATGAAATTGTTACCGTTAAGATCTGGACCATGCCAGGCACTTTTCTGGTCTTTGGAGAAGGTTGCACAGGCTGTTTTCTCCTGAAGCTCAGAGTATCTATACAGCATCCTGAGCTGCGATTACTTCACCTGATAACATTCATCACTGCAACAGGCACCATGCAAAAATCTCTGCTTTAAAGGTACTGGCTAAGGAAGTTTCTGCATCACTGAGGGCTGTTGCCTGTACATCAGGATTTTAAGGAAAATTAAGAAGGAATAACGTTGGATTTGCAGGACTGAGGCCTATTAAATTACAGCTGTTCCAAAGAAAATATTGGAGAATAGGGTAAAAAAAATCCCCTGAGGTGCCAACTTGATGGGAATGGAAAATGTGTTGTCTTTCTTAAGATGTGCCAGGTTGGTGAAACTGGAATGTGTTTTGAATAAAAAGGAAAGGAAAAAGGTAGCTGTAATAGATAAAATGTTACGAGAAGCTAGCTATTTTGATTTTAGAGTCCTGGCACAAGGTTGGGTGAAAAAGTGATTTAATGTCATTACCATGCAAAAGCTAATGAAGATACGCTAGCTATCAGCTATGTTGGGCTATATATGCCAAAAATAAATTAGTTTGCATGTTAAAAGGGTGCTAAAGAGCTGCCTTATGAAACTGATCCCCAATGGGCACAAGGTAACCCAGTACATAAACTGATTCTGCTTTTTGGTAGAATGCTTGTATACTGTCTGACAGCACCTGTCTCCCCATTTGAACTAACTAGGGCTTTCTGCAGTAAAGCTAATGAACTCATTCTCTTTGGTTCATGCAAACACATTTTCAACAATAAATTCATTAACTGTGTCTATAGCTGTTGAGAGGGAAAAGCCTAATAAATCCAAAAAGACAGCAACCCAAAGAATTAAAATAATTAGAACTTCACTGAGCAGCTACAGGATTTGTGTCTGAGTCATAGGCTAATTATAGCCCTAGCACATCAGAAGAATCTCTTCCTATGAGTCTGTTCAAGTTAGAGAGAGCAAGCCATTACAGGGCCCCAACAACAGACACAGAAAAACAATTTAGACATTCTACTGCTTCCTCAAAAGATCCCTTACATCTCAAATAGCCATTAATTTCAACACATGCATGAAAATATAGAAAAGAAGATGGAATGGAATGGAGTATCTGTGTATGATCAGTATTTTATAAACTGAACTTCGCAATTCAAGGATATCCAAAAAAGCAGAAATCTGCTAACTCTGCCTAGTGGATCATTGCAAATGACCTTTTTTGAATTAGAATAAAAATGAACCCACAGTATTACAAATAAAGGGAACATCTGCATCACAAGGCACTGCTAGTTTATTGGTGTGACAAATAGAGTTTAAAATTTAATTACTATTGACACTTCTCAGAATACAAGCATGTTTGATAACAATCTGTTTTTATACCATGAACTCCCTTTATAGCATTCTAATCAAATACATCTGCCACTTATATGGCATTTCACAGACTAAGGTTAAAATGAAAACTAATCCCCACAAAGTTGTTCTGATGAAGATCAGTATTGGCTTCATTCTACAGAGGCACAGGGTACTCAAATTTATTTAAAAGGTGGTGGGCATATGAACACTGCTGTGAAAAGCAGTAGCAGGCTGACGAGAAACATGGTTTAACAGCTTTCCTCCCTAGCTGGTGGAACATACACTTACCTGGGCATGGGACACATGGAGGGGACTGTGGAGCTGCCTTTGGAAGAATCGCTGGAGTACAGGGTGGCCATGAAGCCACAGGGTGGGAGGATAAGCAGTCATCTGCATCAGCCATAAACTGATGCACAAACTATGCGACTGAAATTTTTCAACAACTTTTCCACTTTGCTAGCACCATTTGATGAGTATAAATGAGCTGCCAGCTGCCCCTCCTCCCAAAGCTCTCTCACATTTTAAACATGAGAATGCACAGACTTCCTCTGAGCTAGGTTAAGAGATACAAATATGAGCAGCAGCTAACATACCACCCTTGCTAGGATTCATAGCTTTTTAAGAGAGGTGAGATGTTACTGAAAATAAAACATTCCTGCAATGCTTTGCAAAAGCACTGGAAAGAATTCAGAGAGGGAGCTAATTAGAACTCTTTCACTGGAGTGTAATAGTAATGAAAAACTATGTGTGAAAGGAAGTCAGTCAGATTCTTGAAGCTGAATGTAGCCCTCCTAACAGGCTGCCTGCAAGGTGACTAGAGAGAGAACATCTGCTTATGGCTCTAGAGATCATTATGATACAAACCACTGACACATGGCATTTTTTAAAGGAATACCTTTTTCTTAAACTGAAACAGGAGCATGAGAAAGGGACCAGACCTGTGTGTGCAAAACCTAAAAAGAAGGCCTACCAACAAAATACATATCTGCCAGAATCTATTATGTATTCAGTTGGCAGTGACATGACAAAGGAGATTGTGTCACCAAAAAAAATGTTCAACCTTGAAAAAAAAAAAAAAAAAGTACTTACGTATCTCCTGACTTGCGGTAATTTTCTGGACATTCCAAAGACAGACAACGAAAGCCCCCCTGGATGTTAAAGCAGGTCTCATTGAAAGAGCAGTTGTGGCTTTCTGCAACACACTCATCAATATCTGCCAAATGGAAGAAGGTGAGTGGATTAAACACATGCCCTTCCTCTGCTGGCAGGTGCCAGATGATGGAAGTATCATATTAGGTGCTACAGAACATGGGGTGCAAGTAGAAATTATTACAGGATTGGAAGGGGAGGGCAGGAGAATGAAAAAGAAGAAAACTAACCCAAACAATAAGCAAGAACAGGAAAAGGAAGAGCAGCAGTGCCACTAAGTGGACAAGACCTAAATATCTGGTGCAACGTTTATAGCATGATATTTCCTTTTAATGCCTAAACTAACTCATACCTTTTCAAAGTGAGAATCTTCATCTACAGAAATTTCAATAATTCTTTAATAACGTTATAAAAAAAAGTATTATTTACTGCATTCTATAGTTTATAAGAGAGATTTCCTGTACATTTGTTATAAAATACTGGTTTCTTCCAATTTCAAGCTGATGTTTACTGCTTTATCAATGTTATACAAAAGGGATTTTATTAAACATAAAAACTTGCTAGAACTTATCCACAATTCATTTAGGTCTCTCTGCAGTAACTGAACTCACCTTGACAGTTGCGTGCATTGGTTGCCAACCTGTAACCAGTGGAGGGACAAGTACATTGAAAGCTCCCAGGAATATTAATACATCGAAAGGAACAGATATGCCCTCCAGTAGGCAAAGCACATTCATCGATATCTGCAAGAAGAAAACATTACTAACGTTCATGACATTCAACCAAGTGCACATGTACAGCGTTGCCACTGTGAGCTTCAAACACAATTTCATTATTCTAATTGTTAGGCAAGGAAAAAGATCATCAGATAGGTGTGGCTCCAGTCAATAAAGGCTGTCAGGAATAAATGGAGGTATGTAGAAAATTAAAAGGAACATAAGGGCACAAGAGATAAAGTAAATGGGTAAGAGCAAACACTTACAGCGACATGTATCATGGTACTTTACAAAAGGGAAAGGAATAGTTTTATCATTGCTCTTACAAAAAAGAAATCAAGATGAGGTGTTCTGCCCAAGGTCTTACTGTCCACTAAGTCCTGGAGACCTAAGTCCAAATACAGGATCTTGTGCGTGAGGTCACACCAACATCTTCCTTGTATTTGAGGAGAACCTACTTACACGTTAGTTCAGAACCAGCCGCAAAAAGAGGATTTATATAAAATATTACCTGGTAATATTATATATCATATCTGTAACATAAAAATATGTTTGTATCCTCATTGCTGAAGACCAGAAATTCTGTTAGTTCCTCAGAAAAAAACAAAACAAAACATCTCTGGCCAGTTACAGAAGTATGCCAAGCTACAACTCAGTGTAAACAACAAAACTGACACCACACAAGCAGAGATATTTCTAGGCAGAGTCATGAGTGGGAGACCTTAATCAAATACAGTTTCATAGTTTCACAGGAAAATACCAAAGAGAATCAAATGTTAAAATGAAACAATTACAGATACATGGAACGGTGAGAATAAGAAATGCTCACTCATCCTCTATACACAAAATGATACTGCTTACCTTCACACGAAATCCCATCTATGTCACTAAGTTGAAAGCCACGGCGGCAGTAACACTGATAGGAGCCATACACATTGGCACACTCTTGACTACAGGGGCTGCTCTCACACTCATTTAAATCTGAAATGCAAAATTACATAGCTGAACCTCATTTTTTTTTTCCACTATATTTGCCACTCCTATTACAGGACTAAGACAAAAGTTTGGAAGACTATTTTTTTAATTATAAAAGGAGGTTATGCATCCCGTACACTGGAAATAAGGGGCTTTGGTTGTATTACTCTCAACAGGGTCTGGCAGTATAGCTTAATCTGCAGTGTGCTATTATTTCCCACTGTCCTTCAAAGCTTGTGACTTGAAGGGAGTTCTTCACAACCATAGACACATTTCTATATTTGGGTAACAGCAAGGCTTGAATCTGATCTAGTTGAGTCACCCTTCAAAATGCAGTAAATGCAGACCCATACACCTCTGCATGATCCAGCCTAAAGGCAGTACATCTCATACTATAGAGACAAAGCACATGACAGCCGTACCTTCACATGACCTGCCATCAGTTGAAAGTTTGAATCCCATGGTACAAGTGCAGTAATAGGAACCAGGAGTATTCTCACACTTGTGAGCACACAGGCGGCCTGGATAGCGTCTGCATTCGTTGATATCTGCAATGATAAAAATATAGAGAGGTCTATGTGTTGGCTGGCTTCACGGCAGTAGTACTCTGGACAATAATGTGGTCATAAAAGTCTGATTTTATTTTCCAGATCTAAATATCTTACTAGAGAGGAAAGAACTTGCTCAAAATGCTCATTTAGAAGCACCCCTGTGCATAACTGAATTAGGTCTATAAAGAAGAAAGTTGCTTTGATCTTCCAAAGGAATGTTTTGCTGTAGGTGCATATAAAAATATCACAGAAAACAATTATACACACTCGCATAATCTTAACTTTTAACAGGATAACAGATAACTTGTTGACAATACTAATACAGCTTCCTTTGAAGTATCGGCAGCTCTTTAATATGGTATAGATTTATACAAATAATATAGTAGTTAATTTTACATTCAGATGAAAGAGGTTTATATGGAGAGCAATAACATTCTTTACGGAGGATTTTTTTAAATGCCATGGCTGCATGCATATAAATCAATAGGTGCAACTTACCCATACAAGTTCTGCTGATGACGTCAAAAGTATAGCCAGATTTGCACTCACAACGGTAGTTGCCTGGGGCATTTATACAAACATGTCCTTCTCCACAAGGCTGATTAGAGGACGAACACTCATCCACATCTTAAAAAAAAAGAGAGAAGTGATTCCAAGTATACTTCTGAGCATGCAAGCTGACAGAAGAGCAACATGTTAACATATTTCTGTGCCCCCTAGTAGTTATAAAGTGTTTGGAAGCAGAAATCAAGATTTTGATCTGGCTCGCAGTTTCTACAAGATCAGAGTCAAAAATGCAAACTATTCTTACTAAAGGAGGTTTTTTCTTATGTGTCCTGTTAATGTTGACGGACTTGGGAGGGAAAAGAAATCAGGAAATGAAACAATCTTTGGAGGAAATGAGGTGCAAAACTGTTTTACTAGGCACACTCAATATTCATGGATCATATCCTCAGCTAGCAAGACACCACAGACCCACAGTTAATAGTGCTTTGATAAGCCATTTATAAAAATTGAAAGCACATGCAAAAATACCTCTCTTTGCAAAAGCCACTTTAGTTAAAAGCCAGCCAAAAGGCATATATGCCTTTCAACTTTACTTGAATGGCTTCTATGGGACATCAAGGAGGCCTTGCGTTATACCTTTGTATTGAGAAGATTTGAGACCATACCGCATTGTTCCAATACACTAATATAGTCACATACAATGCCTTTTTTGGGGTGTGATTATAATTTCCTCTCTTCTCAGAATATAAGGTTTCGTGAGTTACATGAAGGACAGAGAGTGGACCCTTGTCATTCTTCACTTGTTGGGACTGCCAGGAGAGAACAGGATCAAGAACTGACTGGAAATGAGAAAAACTTGGGCAAAGTGCAAGAAACTGGTAAAAATAAACAACAGATGTGATTTATTTTCCTCAAACTTACTTACCTACACATCTTGTTCCGTCTTCATTGAGATGATAACCTCTGCCACAGCTGGGTGAGATTCGCTGGCACGTATATGAACCATCAGTGTTAATACATATCTGCCCAGCTGGGCATGGCATGTTGGTGCTCAGGCATTCATTGATATCTGCAAAAGCACAAGTCAGTGTAACTATCTGCTGTCTGAAGATGTTTAAAGTAAGATGCTTTCTTCATGTAACCCTTCAGAGGTTTACATCCTGATGGGATCCTTCAGAGTCTGAAAAGTTCTGACCATGAGAGAATACAACTATTTGTGCCATTTAGCTTCACCAACATAACGCTTCCAGGGTGAAAATCAGGAGAGGCATTAGAGGCCCTGATTCCACTGAAAAGCAGTGGAAATTAGGTATAAAACCTGTATTTGTTTAAAAGTCTTTTAAAGTCTCCCATAAACATATGAAGAAATGATCAACAGTTCAGTTCACCAGCTCAGCCAGTTGCACTTCAGCCTGTGGGTTGTGGCCCACAATGAAAGAGCTATTTGGTAGGCTGTGCTCATATAGGTAGTAGCTGACTCCATTTTTACAGAGAGATAAACTTCTGCATGCAACTATTTACCTCTACCATCCATCAAAGATAGGTCTGGTTTTTTCAAACTGGACATTGTATCACTGTGTGACAAAGATAACCTTTGCCTCGTGAAAACCCACTATAAAGTAAAATCTCAGGAAATGTAATGAGATGAGATTAAGATGTATTAAGAGTATAATCTGGCATGGTGTATCTAGCCAAGAAGGTAAGAAACTCACTGTTACACAAAGGCTAGCATATGCTATTAGCTGGAGAGAAAGGAGTTTCAGAGTTGGGAATTAGTGGCTACAGGAGGTACTGAGGCAGCCTTTGCACGTGGAAATGTTAATGTAACTAAGACATGACAGTTTGTAGGAGCAGCACTGCTTATGAGTGTATAGGCTTGCATCCCACAACCTTCAGCAAAGTCCAGCTTCACGTGAGTGCTTCTCTGCCTAAAATTTTCCCAACAGCTTCACTGGGATATTATCACCATTTTACACAGTGGTACTGTCAACCGTTGAAGAGCTACTGCTTTCCAGTTGGTACAGTATCAAGTACAGTATCCAGCCTGCAAAATGTTGGCTGCCTGAAGATGGGGAAGAGGACGTAGTATAACGTGAAACATTTCAGTCAGGCCTATCCCAGCTCACCAGAGTGTAAAATTTTCAACTTGCAAATACACTGGAAAGACAGGAAAGTTTTCATACTTTTCCCTCTCAACACTACCTGGCAGCATTTGATTCACAGCATTTAAAATCAGCTTGTTAAATTGCTTTGGTAAATATTTTGAGCAAATGTATTTTAGGGAACATAACTATTGCTACTGCAAATTGATGTGGCTCTACTAATGTAAAGGCAAGCTAACTACTAACTGCCGTGGAGCTGGTGCTAGCAATAGCAGGAATACATCTTCAAAGGATTTGTTGTGCACAAGCACTGGCTCCCTTCGTTTTAAAGGCTGCAATTTTGTTTTCAGTCTCTGTGTTTCCAGCATCAGATTTCGGCACTACAGGGTATGATACGGTCAGGACAACGAGCTAGACTTGGCAGCTGCAGCTGCTGCTGCTGCTCAGCCAGTTCCACAAGTCCAAGACATGCTATGCCGATGGGGGAATTCAAAGTTAAGTTGAGACTTGAAAATACTACTCAAGGGAATAACTGATAGATTTGTAGGTCACATTAGTGAATTCTATTTAAGAGTTCACTGGAAACTAGTAATTCCATTTTGTAGGAGTCTTGGAAACAAGGCATTAGCTCAGCAGATTGTAATCAGTCTTTAAAATAAAACTCCTCTCCACAATGTCTTATAACTGGTCCATCATTCTTACACACAGTAAGATCTTGATAGGCTACAGCTAACAGGGAACAGGTCTGGAAAGACCTACCTGTAAAACCACGCGTACCCATATCAACAAAGTGTGTCACAGAGGATGTCACAAATTACAGATTTTTATACTGAGCTTTAGATAAAACCTTTTGGATAGAGGGAGATAAAATATATCACCATTTTTTTAACAAATGTTGTTTCAGATAAAGATATCCAAAGACTTAAGGATAATGTTCAAATGCAGCTAAGTGCCTTAGGTAACCAAATCTCATTTAAAACAGAGATCTAGTATTTAAATCTTATTTAAATGGTTTTCGTCTGTAAATCTTACCTGTAGGACAAAGCCTGCCTTTTAAGGAGCAGAAAAAACACATAGCAGAGCAATACGCACATGAAGAAAGATTTGAGAAGCTCAGAACTCACCCAAGTGAAACTACAACTTATCTCACAGGCAACACTGAAGTATTCACTGAGATAAGAATGTGTCTTACCAATACAGTTGCCTAGCGCATCTTGTATAAACCCATTCATGCACTGTAGCTTGGGTCGGCAACGGAAAGATCCTGGAGTATTCTGACAGATAAAATCGGGGGGGCAGTTATGAGTACCAGTCTCACATTCGTCAATATCTGGTACATCACAAAAAAAGATTGTTAGCAGGAGTTTGACAGAAGCTTTTTCATCACATATAAAACATAAGACAGTTGAAAATGTCAGACAGATTAATCCTCAGCGTACTTGCATGCAATTCAATGCAGTGACCCAGGATCAATCTGAGCTACTACCTCAAACAGAACCTCAATAAAGACACGTAATCTAAGGGTTTTTTTAGTATTTCATCATTAACATTATATATCGGGCATGTGTGTGTGTATTATGATTTACCAGTTTAGTTCTCATAACTAAACGATTCAGTAATGATTATAGAGCACCTGAAACATCATGTTCAGCAGTGTTCAGCCTTGATTCAGCAGTGTGCTTATACGTGGGCTCAGCTTTGAAGTCAGCAAGATTTAATTATCTGTCCAAGTACAATTTTAATTTTAACCTCACATCCAATGCAGACATTGTTCATTTCTTTAACAAATGAATTAATTGGCCTTGACTCTCATCCATATTAAGGCTTGCAATATCCTTGCATTACTGTGCTTTGAAATGCACATATATGATTTCTGCTCACTTTAATATTCCATTCCTATTCAGAATAGACAATAAATATTTGTGAATAAATTATGGTTCAGATAAAGCAAGCAAGGGCTAATGAGGCTTCATTCACAAATGTAACCCTGCCCACATAAAAGCAACTAAAATACCATGTTTGCCACCTTGCAATGGGATGAAATCTCCTAATGTTATTAAAATACAGAAACTTTCTAGCAACAGGATGTCTCAGCTTTCCCATTTATGCAGTAGGCACAACAGTAGATGCAATTACTTGTCCCTGGAGCTTTGTGAGATTTGAGTAATGACTGTGGAGCCCGTTTTAAGTTTAGGATGGGCTAATACCGAATTGGGTTCAGCAGGGTTCTACATGTTGCACAACTTGGTCATTTTACTTGACATTTAAAAACCATACACAAATATTATTCATTTTCTATTTTCATTGCTATTCACATAACATTAATAATTAACATTATTAACATATCTTATCCAGATAAAAAATTTCTAACATTAATTGCATGTATAATTTACTGTCTATACTCCTTTTTTCCCCACAAGAGAAAGATTGTTAACACTTGCTGGTAAGCTCTTTGTTGCCCTAAATCTGATATCATTCAAATCAGCAGAAATTTTACTTCAAAGGGATCAAAGTTAGACCGTGATAATACTTTGAAAAACACTGTCTGTATGTTCTGCAGATTTTGCGTTGGAGTTTGTTCATCAGATTTTTTTATTCTATCTATTATTCATCACTGAGCAGTTCCTACAATAAAACCTTACCCAGAATTTTGGTTGAATTCATTTACTCGGTGGAATAAAATTAGTATGTTTATAAACACATCTAAGCTCTGGGGGGATAGACTTTCTCATAGTGGAAACCAATTTCACATGAAATGGAGTTTGCTGCTAATTTATATCTATCTCTGCGAAGGTAGCATGTCAGGTGAAGTTACGGATGTGCATAACAGCATACTTTGAGCTAGATGCAACTTGAAATCAGTCATTTCTTTAGTAAAAAGACTATTACCTTTGTGCTCAAACATAGCTAGTCAAGAACAATTTTTCATTTTTAAATCCTGAAGAATGTTGTGATTAATAAATTAATCCCTTTGTAACCTCCTAAGGATAAAGGCTTACTTTTTTTTAAAAGATGCATCTACCTTAGTGTTTTCAAATTGAATCACCTGGTTACTCCATTTGCCACACTTCACACTCCAAAGTGTGCAAACTTGATTCTTTCAGATTAAACTAAACCATTAGACATGCTCCAGAAGCAGGACTTAGGCACTCCACTCATTAAATGAGCAACAAATTCACAGGACCAGACTACAGCTAGTCAGAAGTAAACACCAGAAAAATGTGCATAGTCTGAGGGCTGGGCCTTCAAAATTAACTGTTTCATTCCCCCAACCAGCTCCACAACAGTGCAACACAATTTGCCAGTGTGAAATAAATGCAGTTATCTGTCCTGGAAGTCTTTGCAGTAGTCCACAGACAGTCTCATCTGGCATCTGCAAGGTGATGGGTGGAAAACCACTGTCCCAGAAGAACTAGCACTGTGTAACTACAGCTTACATGTGTATTTACCAAAAGTAGAAGAGCATGACATTATGATGTACTGATTTTCTCTGTGCAGGACATACCTTTGCAGCGACTATCATCTGTTAGTTCATAACCAGTTCCGCAGCTCGTGTCCCGCTGGCAGCGAAAGGATCCTAATGTATTGACACAGGTTTGTCCAATCCCACAGCTGTGTGCCCCAGTGATGCACTCATTAATATCTGGAATATGCAAAATGATTTAAAAAAAAAAAAAAAGAGTAAATAAGAAACATGAAATAACTGGGAAGAGAGCAAGTCAAAGGTCATCTAATCAGTCATTACTTTATGCATCAGGATACAAAGAACGGTGTGGATTTCGCCTCTCACACACACGCCCACAAAACGGCAACTCATCTCTGTCATCAGAGGATGAGCCAGTAAAGACATTCTGATCCCACTGGTAATAGGACTTACGACTGTTGTACTTACGAAAGAGGAGGAAGTTGTACTGAGAGTATCATCTGATTGAACCCCAGTAGCAGATGACTAGTGACTATATGAATGAGGCAAGAATTCAGAAATCCTTCCTTGCTCTGCCTCCCACCAACTTGTTACTTAGGGACTCTCCAAACCACAAGTTGCAACTTTCTACTTTATAGCTACTGATAGATATTTCTTTTGTGAATTTTTTAATTTTCTCTTTGATTGCCTAAGAAAATTCAGCATCCATGTGTATCAAATGTAGAAGTTCTTTTCTCTTCTATTTCACACTAGGTTGGTGTTAATCTGACCGTAATTAACCTTCATCAATATCTATTTTATATTCTGAAGTTTGTATTTGAGCTACTTACCTAAAACGTACCCTGGAAGTCTTGTTTCTCTCAGCAACAAAAGGAGTCTAGATTGACTAGCTTAGAAGCAAATGTCTACATTGCATGTCTGAAGTCAAGTGCAATGAGCTCTATGCCCATTTCATTTGGTGAACCTTTCAAGTTTCTGGGAGAAACAATTCTTACTCCTTGACTATTCCCATGCCTCTCATGATATCCAAAACTTTCATCCTTTGTCAGTTGTGTCCTTAACAAGCTGAAAAATCCTCTATTTCATTTGTCTTGTCAATTACTCTCTCCTACTATAAAAGACAATGGGGGTTTTTATTTTATTCACAACAATACATTCAAAATATTCTGCCTTTTATCCATTCTAAATCCTTCATCTCTTCTACTGATTCTTCCTTAACTCCATCTTTCAACTGGCAATGGTTTTATTTCTTTTACCTTCACAGTTGACACCATCTGGTTGAAGCTGATACCCAACAAAGCAGGAGCAGACGTAACTGGATCCTGTGTCTCTGCACTGCTGAGAGCAGGGACCACCACCTAATTGGATATTTAAGAAGTCTTATATCATTAAGAAGCTTTTCACTGGAACTGATATGATTAATTTATAGGATGTCTGTGATTTATTTAGAAGAGCAGAAAACTAAACACACACATAGACAAAAGAAGGAAAGGGCTAAACACTCAAAGTGTTTGCAATCACTGGATTCTTCTAGCTCTAAAAATGAATACAAGGAGGAAGTAAATTAAGGAGTTGCTCATAGTCCACCATTCTTGGAACCTGAAGGGAAAACGCTGATGAGCTCAGACACTTCTTCAGATTTTATCTGGGAAGTTAAAGCTTTGTATGGTGATTACTGTAAAATAAGGAAGACAAGATGCATCACCAGAATTTAATGAAACATCTTCACTATTAGCTGCATTGGGCTTCATTTTCAGCCCATATCGTTATTAGGACCATATTCCTGAATTAGCAATAGACAGGAAACATGAAAGGGAAAACAGAGTATTATGGGTGACAAAGGCTTCAGAGAACCTACAAGAACCAAGACTTACTGCTGGGATACTACGGATCTAGTGGGATAAGTGCAGGAGTCACAAAGGATGTGAAAGAGAGCTGAGGTTGTTCTGGCAGACAGAGAGGATACTATAGGAAATTTGCACAAAATTTCGCTCATCATTATGAAAACTTACTTTTTCTGATCTTGTTAAAATAAATTAATATTAAAACCATTTCATATTCTCATAATAGAGAAAAGGTTCTATCCTTCCAACTATTTGCTCTAAAAGTATCGATATTCTTAGTGCAAAGAGAACCTGCCTTCTTCCATTTTTCAGAATGGCTGGATAAGCATTGAACAAAAGGTTTGAGATAAGCAGAATCACTGGGAGCAAATGTAACTGTAATACTTTACATTTTTGAGTGAGTTAAAATAATTTTTTTAAGTGCAACAATTGCCAATGAGGACAGGGCCATTAATACATCCCAGAAATTCAGGTCTGTGCACAGTACTGGTAAAGGCAATGACATTAGAAGGAACTATAGTCTTATAGTTGCGATGGACAGCTACCACTTTCTGAACCTCTGCTAATACTATGAGCTCATCAGCCACAGTAAAACCTGTCGCGAAGGTGTTGGAAAAACAGAATTAATCTCTTCACATACCATGAAGGTGCTCCAAAACAAACTGCTGGAAGTTCCACTGCCTAGGAAATTTAAGTTTCCCCTGGTGAAGTTTGGAAAATCACAAATGGTTTTGGCAAGCCAAGTTTATCAGAAAATAGACTGCAGCTAGAAACTCTAATTTGTAATTAGTCGTACCAATTCATCTCTTGCAGGCAGCTGATTAACTGACAAATGCAACAACTGATTACATAAAGAAATAATGCTAGGAAAATATGTAACACATTTTTCTATGTCATCTCTTGTAAGTAGCAGCTGGAGACAAGGAGAGCTAGTACTGGTTTTGACTAGCTAGTGACCTAGTAGACATTTCCATCCTCCCTAGAGTGTAATAGCTATACAACGTGCAGCACAGTAAATTTCTCAACTGGAATATAAGCCTATTAAATTTATTTTATTCTATATACTGAGTCCTGAAATGCTTGTAGAAAATAATAAATCACTGCCGTTTTAAGCTTATAGACATGTAAATTACATCTGACAAGCAATAAATCAGAATACTTAGCAGAACAATATCCCAGTAACCCACTCTTCCCAGGAGGTAGAACAGCCTGACTAATAAGGACAACAGTCGCTTTTCTCCCTTTTTTTTCAGGTGATGCATCTCAAAAGGGAACAAGTTGCATTTCATGTTCAATCACCCTGATCATCCCAAGAGCAGAATAAAAGAATGCACATATGTAATATAGGATCCCCATGTTCTGAAGAATCCAGAGTACTCCACAGGTTCAATGGGTAACAGCTCTGAGGTATTACCCACTAGAGGTTAAATAAAAGTTAAGTGTATAGTCTAAGCTTCAACTGGGTAAGACAAATTCCTCTATGGGAGACACATAATGGCCTGCTACTTCTTAGAAAGGATCTTCAGTTATTTTTACCATAACTAGCCTAGGCAAAAGGTTTTGGCTAATCTCTAGATCTAAGTTTGCTTCATTTTTATTGGAGGCAATCACAAAAGAGCTGGCTAACTGGACTAGTCACCTGACTCACCTCTGCAGCCATCATGCAGATAAGGATCTTCTTGGTCTAGTTCCTCCTCTGAAATTTCAACTAAAAACAGGAGAGAAAGGCATTAGAGGAGACAGCACTCTTCTTCTCACAGTAAAAAGCTGCCTGCTTGGGACAGGATTCAGACCAGGGTTTTGGAAAAACCAGGACAAAATTAAAGAGTGTTATTTACGTATTTTACAACTATTTCATACTTAGATTTGACATTCAAATGCACATGGCCATGGGGCATTTTCCATATGACTGATTCAATATGAAAGTCACGCTGTGATCATAGATTATATATGGGGTGTGAGGTTTTCAAATGCAGGTTCTTGATGTTAGGCTCTTAACCAGAGCTTAACCTCATTTTCATAAGACATGCTGTTGAGGCATGCTTGGCTTCCACTGACTTTATAGTAGCTTGGGGTACTCAGTTTTAACGAAAATCAGATTAACATCAGTTATTTATTTAGACTTCGTTCCAAAAAACTCCACACCCAACTTTTGGGCACCTACTTATGGCATTCTTTCAAATATACTTCATATACCTTAACTTAGAGAGTTTTGATCAGTGGTACTTCTGTTACACGCATCTTAAGAGTTCTTTCTCTCCACAAAGAGGACATAGAAGTGCTGAATATATCCACTGCCTGAACCCATTGCTTACCCAAAGGACTACCTAATGGGTTTACTCCAATCCTGCCACTCTGAAGGCAGGGGAAATGGTGGGTTGGTAGTGAGGTGTGTAAACACAATCTCAAAATACTCTGGTTATTGAATAGGAAGCTTAGTGTCATTTCAGTGATTGTCCATAAGCCAATTAAACCAGTGGTCAGATGTGAAAGCAAGATTTTGTGCAGTGGCATGAGGCTGGGTTAGTAGATTGAGCTCTCAAGCCACCGGGGTACATTTTGGTCACACAGAAGCTAAAGAAATCAGTTTCCCCAAGTCCGGTCTGATTGAGTAGAGGTCCCTGAGAACACAGTTCCAGGTATTACTCTTCACATGACTAAGAGTCATACAGGGAGCCAGCTTCTCTCACCCTCTGCAGTACAATGCCTTGCATGCCTTGCTATTGCGTAGCACAAACACAAGGTGCTAGTCCAAGAAGCTGCCTTACAAAATGGAGACTGATCTCCCCTTCATGACTAACAAAGGCATCTATTCATGTTGCTTGCTCTGCCTTTCTACAGGCAATTTTTATTGTTGATAGGGATATCTGACATATGTTCAACCACCTGCTTGTTTCTTAGTTTAATGACAAGAACATTGTCCTCCTTTGCTTTTTGACATAGACCTGTCTTTGCAGTGCATAATGGTTATTGTGAGCCACAGTAACCATAGTAACGATATGCATAATAGTTATTATGCATGCCACTTGCCCACATGGGTAAGCAGGAAAATACTGTACCCTGTGCTCATTCTGCATTTTCAGGTGTGGATGTATTTCTCATGTCATGCAGGTACACTAAGTCTGCAGATTTTTGTTAATAGCAGAGTGGTCTAAGTACAAGGTATCTACCAGTCCAGTCACTTCAGCCAGTGCTACTGGGCAAGGGGGATTCCCCTGCTCAGACAGTGTTACACAAAGAACCTGGCAGGGCATTTCTCCATGTTACCTGATAAGGGCGTACACTGACATCAGCCAGGTTTGAAAGACCTAAAACAAGTCTGATAACATACTGGCTCAAGCTGATCAATGCAAGTTTTCGGTGGGGTTTGGATTTGAGTTAAAGTGATTGGTTAGGATGATGTCTCCCAAAGTCTGTCACTGGGAATCTGCAAACCAGACTGCATATTTTCATTGCTCAACTGCCCATGAAGGAGGCAACACTACACAGCATGACTTTTCTGCAGTTTCAGGTTTGTCTGCTAAGTGAAAAGGGAAAAAAAACCCCAAACGGCAGTCTGTAAGTGTCAGGATGTCCACACTCCTCCTCTTCACCTCTGTACTAGGTATGGAGAAGGGTCAGGAGCTGCTGCCATCTCTATATCCCTCTCTTTTGATAATGTTGCAAGAAATGCAGATATAATGTTTCCCAGAAATGTTCAGTTCTCCCAGACAGCCCAGGCATTTCAAGCGCCTCTGGTCTGGGGGCATTTGCCTCTCACACAAAAGGCAACATTCGAATTCTGCCAAGCTGGCAAAGGCCACCTGGCTTTTAAATCCAATTAAAAGAATCGGTGGTCAATTTTCTTTTTGAGTAAGAATTTATCAGTGGGCAAAAAGCCATTGAAAATTAATAGCTTACACTCTGTTTCCAAGGTAAGATCATTAGTGGCCAAAATAATCTGTCTTATAGTTATGTTCTGAGACCAGGAATGAGTGACCACTTTCCAGCTCTTTTAGCCTCCTTGGTGTACATTTCAGCTATTGCTAGCCAAAAAAAAGAGCTCTGAAACATGGACCATTAAATTACTCAGAGGAGATCTCAAGTTAGAGGAATTTCAACAGAAATAATTTAAAGTGCAAACACTGCTTTTACCCCATATCATTTTGTATCTCACTCTTTTATAATTTGCAACATAAAATACCTTGCTCCCTCTTAGGCGCATCATCACTGATGGACATGTCAATGCCTTCATGATCTTTCACACAGCAAGCTCTGAAGACAATTCCACACTGGTATCCTATCTTTGCGTTAGGTTCGCAACTCTGTCCTTGAATTTGGGCAGCCTTTCCCAGCATACAACAGTAACAGCATATCTGTGACCGAAAGAAAAAAAAAGTCAAATTCTAGCCTTGAATCAAAATAAAACAATGCACATTTCGTCAGTAGTGTCAACAGTGTTATCTATCTCACCTTGGCAAATTGATGGAAAATTTCCTGCAAACTCTGTAAGAAGTCCTTGTATGCCTAGGATCAGACATTTCAATCTGCTGAGTTCCATGAGCTCTGCATCTGGCCTGCATAGAGCCAAGCACAGAACCTGGATTCGAGTCTCACAGATATTGTGTATGTGTCGATGTGTGCGCAAGGTGATGTATGCGCAGGGAATTTCATTGCTCTTTGCCTGCATAGCTGTTTCAAACACCAGCAAACAGTGGGAACTCTTAATAACTCTGCTTCCCTTTTGTGCCCTGTTCAATTAATACAGGACACAATCAATGAAATACATGACTCAGTTTATAATTAAACTGCCCACACAAGTTCCCAGCAAAAAATACCCCTCTCTGAACTAACAGGCAAACAAACATGATTCACCCAAGGTTTGTGTTAACAGGTCATAAAGAGAAGCTATCCTGCTCTGAAAAACAGACTACATAGTCAAATATTATTTAAAAGCATCACAGTCCTGACATAGCTTCCAGCAATGAAACATGATCCGTCTCTTCCAGACCTTCTCAACTACAGCCCTGGAATATACCACAGAAATGAACACAGGACATGTTAATCCCATCAAGATTTCCTTTTATTTTAAATTGAGGAGACACTGCTGATTTATGCAGTTTTCTTCCTTGCTATTAGAAAGCAACAAAGACGTTTCATTCTCTGGAACTTGTGTCTGCCAATTGCTACTACCATGTACAAGCAGATTTAAGCTTTTATTGTTAATTTGATTATTCTTCCTGACATTTTTGCTTGAAGAAAATAGCCTGTGCCACTAAACAGAGCAGCTGGAACATAAAATAACATCGAACTAAATTTCTGTAATTTGGCGCTTTAACCAATACACCTATTGAAAAGAAGGCATCTACTATATTTCTTTCACTACTCTGAGATGTATATCCCTGCCTATATTCTAAGTTTTCCCTTCTAAGGTATTATATATGTTTCTCTCCCTGTACTCCAACGAAAAGTTCTTTTAAAACCTAGAGCAGCATGAAAGTAAAGCAATAAAACCCTTTTTTCCTTGTTTCTTCAATCTTTTTTTACTTTACAGGACTCTGAAGTAATGTAAACATGCTACTTTGCACTTTTTCTTTAAATACAACTGAATCTTCTCCCTGCTGAAGAATGCTGTATGGCAGAAACTCTTCCCTCCTGGCCAGTGCTGGGGTGTTGTTTTCATG
>JAVSBS010009146.1:0-15762 GCA_033124195.1 Coracias cyanogaster | reverse complement strand
ACTGATTCTCTGATCCTGCTTTGCGACCCATTGGTGTGCTAATTGCTGTTCACTTGTTTTGATATACATATATATATACACACACACTAGTAAAGAACTGTTACAGGAAATAGGAATATCTTTGCCTGAGAGCCCTTGATTTCGAAATCACAATAATTTGGGCGGGGGGGCGTGTCTACATTTCCCATCTTAAGGGAGGTTCCTGCCTCCCTCACAGACACCTGTCCTTCAAACCAGGACACCAGGATACTAGCTAAACACTCTGAAGCCATAATTGCCAGGTTACTATCACAAACGCTTTCAAAAGGAAACTTTAACAGCACAAAATAAGAAGTTCCAGGTTCAGCTGCGACAACGTTTGACAGTACCTGCATTACAGGTAATTTTTGCATTAAGATACTCACCCAAGATTCAGATGTTTGAGCTTCTGAAGGCTGCTAATCTGTGTAGGTAGTTCCTCAATCTGGTTGTTGAAAAAGTTGAGCACTTCTATGTTTCTCAGGTCTGCGATGTTTGCCGGCACAGCTGTGGGAATGTTTTCACAGTGAGACTGCAGTTAGAACAAGCTACTGAGACTTTAGATGCTCTCCTAGCACCCGTCTTTTGCTCTGTACAATGGCTGATGGTAGAAACAGCGCCTAATAGCTGTTGCAATAAAAGCAAAGTTTGTATCAAAAAAGCCTCCTATCTGGAATTGGTTCTCATTGCTGAGAGCAGCCACTTTGTACTCTTCAGAAAATTACTACCAGCACTGTAAGATATTTTGACTAACGTAAAGACCATTGCAGAGAGGCAAGGTCAACAAATGCTGTCAAAGACCAACAATGAGAAGCAGGCCATCCTCCAAGTTCATATAGCAGAGGAAAGTCTGAAAAAAGCAGGGCCTAAAAGACTTGGATCATTTCATTATTTGAGTTGAACAAATGAATGATACAATTAGTTACATTAAGACAACAGTTTTATTAATGAAAATTCATTTTTAGTAATGGGTCATTTTGCTTACTGCTTAAATAATCTAGTATTCAAGTTCTTATCCATTTAAGCTACAAGAAAATTTACAAAAAATTAAATTCAGCCAAGCCCCTTTTCCATTATCTCCCATGAGCACAAAACTGACTGATGAACACACATAGATGGCTGCATTGGATTACCAACAAATCACTATCTGGATATTATCTAAAAACATGAAAAAGAAGGCAGAAGCACAGTATGAATATGCCGGCACAGATGAGGTTAAGAAGCTATTCAGATTTGCACCTTTTCCCCCTTAAACTTCAGGAGATTTAAGCATCCAGCTGAGGCTAACAAAAAAGGAGGTTGGCAAATCACCTGCACTGTGAAGCTTGCACCTGCATTCAATATTCACCTTGGTTCACTCTCAAATCTGACTGCGTCACCAACCCATAGAATGCACATTGAAATAATTAGAAGTTTTTATGAGGCCATGATTTTCTTTTATTTGTTGGCATGAAGCAATCTCAGGCTTAAAATGGAGTCAATAGTGTTTACAAAGCAGAACATTATAGTATGTCACATTTACTAGATTATAAGCATAATTACATTGTGAACAATAACAGGATCCCTAACAAACACTCTAATTACACCACAAATATTACTGCTGAGGGTCATATTCATTGCAGGAGATTTTTAGCAGAGTTTTTTTTACAGTCATTAAGGCAAATCTGAACATTTAAAAGCCCTCCCTCTGTGGTATTTTCCAACTGGTCCATGCGTATGTCACTCGATGGCAAGAATTACGTGCCTTCAGAAAGTAAAGGGTAATGTACTACTAGTAGTGTTTAAAATTACTCCCTAACTGAAGTTAACTGAGGATTTTAATTGACATAATTCAGCTGTTTCCAGTCTCAGTATTTCACCAGAACAGTAATTACCAGTATTAAAATGTTTCCCTTTCAGAAATCAGACTTCATAATTTGACTTTGATGAGATGCAATGGACTAGCAGTGTTTCTGCTCTTCTCAAATAGATACTGTTTGTGCAAGACTAGGAATCAGAAGCACTGCGAATATAGGTTTTAGTTTAGTCAAAGCCTAAACAATGCTGAGACCAGATGCAATTTTCCTGAAATCACACTGTTGATGCAATTAAAAACTTGTCCTGAAGGTTTTGGCGTTTTTGACAGTTTAAGATATTACACTCTCCTAGAAAAAACAGTGCAACTTAACATCACAAGCAATGCCAAATGTACTGCGGAGCTGCTTTGTGGGAACACTGAAACAAGAGCCTGACCTTCAGGAGGCCAAACTTACCAAGCCTACAGTCAAGCTTGGCTTCCCTACATGTCAATTCTGTATTTCAGTTATTCAGGTCAAAAAACATTACAAGATGATCAAGAAATTAGGTAGCTATTACCCAAGACACTGAAAGTTCTCAAATACAACTAAAAAAAGTACTTCTTACACTGAGGACAACACTATCACTACAAAGACAAGAAGGGCCCAAAATTTTTTGCCATCTCGATGTGAGGCTGGACTACAGAAACTGTCAGATTCCAGAGACAATTTGGTAAGACTACGCTCATTCAAGGAAAGCCAGCAATACCTCATATGTGTTTCAGCTGAATCAGTGTTGGTTAACAGGCACCTTAGATTTAGTCTGTTCTAGTCAGAGCGGATTTAGTCACTTAATGACCTCTTGCATCATGGAGTAGCAGCAAAGCCCTTCCACATTGTCACCAGATCACATGTTGGGGATAGCCTGACAGAGTTCAACCAGTGACATCAAAGCAAAGCTGGACCCAGTTACTGAGCTACCTTGAACTAGTGGCACTGATTTAGCGGATGTGTCCTTTCAAATACTTGTCCAAAACAGCTTGTTTCCCCCTTTAAAGGTAAATGAATGCTAAAGATTCTGACTTAAGCTAGGAGACTGTGGAGAGAGGAAGAATCTTTTCAAGGAAGATCAACAATCACATAAATTGAAAACAAACAAACAAACCAATCCAACAACACAAAGCAACCAAAAAAACCCCATGAAACTATCCAGCGAAGAGATGACACCTAAACACCAAGGCAGGAGGAAGATATCTTCCAGAGCTTGGTTCAAGAAGACTGTACTTGCACAGAAGATCACAGCATCAAAAAGAACCCTAGTTTCAATGAGGTACTACACAGTTGAAGAGTCTCAAATTCTACCTGCTCATCCCACTTGCAAACAGAGGGCAAAAACTCAACTTCCACTGGCTAGTTTATGAGCTCTAAGACTGTTTTCTTTTGTCAAGGTGGAGGTGCAAGTGTCTGTAGTGAACAATAGGAGCCGTGTCCTTGCACACTGTCTGCTAAACCTCTGATATCTGCAGAATTCCCACATACTGTATTTCATGTTGTGAATCACACTTAATACTTTATATCCTTATTTTCTTCAAGCCACACTAAAAGCTGAATGGGTAAGCAAGCTGAGATGAGAAAAAGGCAAAAAATTTAGCAAAGGATTTGGATGATATACTTTGTGTCTCACCCCATTAAATCAAAATAAAAAGCCCCAATCCACAATAATATTTTTTTAGTTTTGATGGAGGGCTGGAGGTATCATGTGAAAAGAAAAAAAAAAACACCAAGAAGAGTAGGTCAAGAGCAGGCTTGTGGTAGGGGAAAAAGGCCCTCTTCCTGCAGCAGCTTATTTTCTAGTTCAACAATTCAGGTTCATTTGTAATAGGAATGAATGCTCTCTTAGATTCAAAGAAAAACCGAAGATCAAAATTAACTCCTGTACTAGTCTTGCAGCTAAACTGCACAGGTTCAGTACCTTCAGGTTTAAAGATCAGCAATGGTCAGGTAAGGCTGAGTAGGCATATAATGTTCTCTGTTCTGAACTTTACACGACTAAGTTCGTCCCGACTACCAACCCACTGTTATGTTACAGATTTCTTCCCGGATATATTATAGCAGACTGCCAAATACCAAGAAATTCATGTTCTGGCAACACCAAATTCCACTCGAGTCACCTTCTCATGATGAGCTGTGAGAGTGAACTGTCAGCATCCTGGTTCCATTCACCCACATATTTACAGTGCAGATCCACAGTGTCTTAACAACTCTTCTAAGACCATCTGCTGCCCAGTGTCATTAACAACTCCTCCTCAGCAAATGCTAGTAAAATTTGGCAGCCCAATGTCTTTGCGTTCTCCTGTGAAGCTTCAGTCACATCATGAAACCCCATTCATACTAAGCCTCACTTTACAAGACCAGGAACAGCTTCCTTCCCCTTGTTCAATACTGGAAATCACATACAGTGGTTCACTATGACAGCTACAGACTTCACCTTGATTTCAAGAGCTTGGTTGAGAGTAAATGAAAGGGTCTACAGGCTACACACTAAGGAATAGAGGACTTTCTTTGTTCCCCAGGAAGTAAGGATTGGCAAGTTCCTATACTTCAAAGCATTTAAAAACAAATATGCTCTTTTTTTGCCCTGAAGTCAGTGGCCATTCCTTAAGCACTAAAATATATTAACATCAGAGCAGCCTTTCACTCAAGGCAAGTTATTACATTGTATTCCTACATGAACAGCAGCTGTTTAAAAGTTTTTCTATAATTTCTAAAACACACGTAAGAAGGATTAAATGCTACCATTGAATGTCTATATAACTCCACATCTAAGTATCCTGGACCTGGACCTTAGATCTCTCTCCACAACAAGAACCAGAAGGCAACGCTAGACATCTATCTCTACTAGAGGTCTGATGTTGCCCTCTGTTGGAGAACAGATACCGTCTTAGATGGATTTTTTTATCCAAGACACCTATCATACACAACAACATGCTCAGAACATTTAAATCAGTTAAAGCAGCTTGGAGTCAAGTGTCTCAGATGTAATCCTTTCTCAAAAGCAGGAGGTCAAGTGGCTCTCATACAACTACCTAGAAGTGGCATCTAGATCCAGCTCCTTTTGAACAATCAACCTCTGACAAAGGAAGATGAACACAGAAAATCAAAGACGACAAAAAAGAGGTGCATCTTTTCCCCTCCAGTTCCACTCTAACACTCTCCAGTCATTTGTCTAGGTTTCAATACAATTCCTCTTGTGGTGGCAGGGCCCTTCATACAGCTGAAAATGCACAGGCTTCAGAAAGTCTCTATTCCTGCAAATGACCTCCAGGATTATTTCTCTTAAAGCTTCTGTGAAGCTGTGTTGGGTTTGTGCCTGGGGGAAGGTTGGTAGCAGAAAAGTGATCTACTGCTGTGGCTCCTGTAAGAAGCCCCCCTAGCTCCAAATTAGACCTTCCTCTGACCAAGGCCAAGCCATTCAGCATCTTTATGATAACATATTTAGAGGGGAAAAACGTCGGGGGCTGATGACTTTGCTTTGAGAGTTCTTTTGTTTTGGAGAGAAGTGGGATTAGAGAGAGAAAGAACCATAAGGACACCCAGATCAATAAGGAGGGAGGGAGGCATGCTGGAGCGGCCATTCCCCTCTGGCCCATGGTGAGATGGCAGGCTGAGCCCCTGCAGCCCTTGGAGAGCAACAGTGGAGAACAATCCCATCTGTGGCCCATGGAAGGCCCCATGCCAGAGCAGGGGAGCGATCCTGAAGAAGGCTGTGTCTCTGAGGGGAGACCATGCTAGAGCAGTCCATCACTAGAACGATGCTGGTTAGAAGCTCATGGAAGAATGTCTCTTGTGGGAGGGACACAACGCTGCCGCAGGGGAAGACCCTCAGGAGTTTTCCCCCTGAGGAGGAAGGAGTGGCAGAAACAACATGGAATGGACTGGGACTGACGACAAGCCCCATTCCCTGCCCCTCTGTGCTGCAGGTGGGAGGAGGCAGAGAACCGGGAGCAGAGTTGGGCCAGAGAAGAAGGGAGAGGTGGGACTAAGGTGCATTTAAGGTCCAGTTCTATTTATCACTGCTCTACTCTGATTAATTTGGTAAATTGGGGGAAATAAATTTAATTTAAACAAAACCACAAGTTAAGTCTGTCTTTTGCCCATGACCATAATGGTGAGTGAGCCCTCTCTGTCCTTTGTCTTGACCCTGGAGCCTTTTGTTGTATTTTCTCCTCCCCATCCCACCAGAGAGGGATAGGATTGAGCAAGTGGCTGCCTGATTGTTTTGGTGCTAGCTGGCTGGGCTCAAACCACAATAGAAGCACTGGAAAACAACAGGAATCCTCACAACTTTAGAAGTAAACTCAGGTGTTTGCAAGATTGTCTCCATTTGCTTTTCATCTAAAAGATAAAACCTAGTCAGTTCTTATGTATTTAGTAAGGACCAACATTAAAATGAAACATTTCTGAAGACATTCTTAATAAAAGACCCAAATCAAAATTTCCTTTACAATTTAAAACTGAAATATAAAACACTCTAGACAAGGAATATCAGATTTTAAAAAGCGACAAATCAATAAACTACCCGATTGGACAAGTGAAATGCTTTAGTAAAAATCAAAGCCTCCATGAGAGGAACACATGGTATGTAAACTGAATTATACATTTCAGTTCATTTATACCTTAACACTGAATGTTCAAAATAAACACTGTCCCACTGCTGCTTGGAAAATGGTATCTGTAATACCTGCCTATTCGTCAAACCACGTGTAAGTAAGCTTGCAATCTTCTCGGTAAATGATTCAAAGGCTACGGAAACCTTCCCATTGAATTCAACAGGTTCTGAATCAGACACCAAGTGAAATAAGAATTTTAATTATTTAAAATAGGATTAGCTTCTTTGGCATTCACATCTTTAGAAACTTTAAGCTGCAGAATCTGTTGGTTTTTTTTTTTCAGAATGCTTCTTTAGTTAATGAAGTAATTTTGCAGTACCTAGGAACAGGACGTTCAGTAGTACCCCAAACCTTTACAGGTTCTAAGGGAATATTTATCCAGAAGAGCTATTAAAATAGCAGTACTCGTCAGAGAATAACTTTATAAGATTATGCCAGTTTCTTATTAAACTGTTCCACTTAAAAGCTTGTCAAGAGTCCTACATAGTAAAAGAGAACTTAATACAGACCTTTGAGAGTGCTATCAGTCCACTGTAGATCCTGGGTAAGGTTTTCTTGCCGAGAGCAAGAACCTACTTCTCAAGCCTAAAAGTAAAACCTGTGGGCTATACAATAGAATAAACTCAGTTCTGCAGACTGTTGTTAATCCAGATAGTGTCAACGGGAACTTCTCATGAGTAAGGATCCCTTAGAGTAAAGGTCACAAAGACTTGAAATGTTACTCACATTTCATGGGGGAGGAAGAAATTAGAATACTAAATATATAATGCATTCTGTGTATCCGATATAACTGTACTCATAGAGCTGGAGTCATGTTTAAATTAATTTGACAAGGGTTCTGTTATACTGGTAGAGAAGCAATCAGCTTCACCAAAATGAAAGAGGAATTAGCAGAGGGAGAACACAACAGTTTTTGTTTTAAATATTCATAGGCATGCTGATATCATACTTGGCAGTTAACTGGAGAGAATCCTGATCCCAAGTGAAGCATACAGTACTTAATTTAAGCTTTATGTAGTTTAAGTTTCCCCTTTTGCCCTCCCTCCACCCTCTTCCAAAGATGGATACTAATCTTCCACACACTGAAAACATTAAAAACAAACTTGTCTCCTTAATCTTCACCTCTTTCCAGAAACCATCAAAGTTTTTTTTGCAATTATACACAGAAGCACTGCAGTTATGAAAATGTTCTTATGAACACTTTTAAATTATACTATAGCTCACCAATGTGCTACTGTGCTAACAAAGCAATTTATCAGTTTTAATTTAGAAGCCAGAGTCTGAGGGGAAGTGCTGTGAGTACAAGAAAGGCTGATAAGAGACTGAGAATCAAGTGACAGCTAGTGAAGACAAACGACAAATCTGTTCTCTGAGAAGAAAGCTTAAGATGCGCTTCAGAGTTTGGAGACAAATACTAGAAACCAGGGGCCAAGGATAAGAAGGTGATTTTATTTTCAACCAGTAATCCCTAACAGCAAAGAAATGAAACCACACCAAAACAGCTCACAGAAATCTGGTATTTGTTAGCTTTTTTACAGCAGTAGTGAGCAGTACTGTTCAAGGGAGGATGGGTATAAAAACATGGATATAAACATGCCCCTTCATTTCTACAAATAGCTTTGAAGAAAATAGAGTAACAGCCAAGCTTTTTGAGTTGGTGAGAGATGGAAGTACTGTAGTGGACCACAGCATTTTCAGCTTCAATAATTGTTTTGTGAGGAGTGCACTGTTCCAAGATGCTTTGCTATCTTACTTTTATGTCAGGAGAGAAAAAAAAAAAAAATAAAAGGTACACCATGCGAAAAGTTCAAGAATATAGGTTGCATCCCCTTGTTCCAAGTCAGATCATCTGTATGCATTGGTATTTCAATAGCAGGGAATGGTTAAGAAAAATAACTTCTGCGGGACTAAAGAACTTTAGCTGATAGCGTTAAACTGAGATTATTAGGCTTCCACCAAATACAACTGCAAATGGTTTCACTAAATCCCAGTGAGTCTTGTTCAGGTGTTTATGTTGTTTAATTTTTCCAGAGTTTCACACTACTTCACGGTAGCCAGCTTTAGTTAAATCAGCTGAAGCACAGCATGTTTACCTTCCCCTCCCTCAGTACTCTCTTTACTTCAGTCTAACATGCTTTCTGCACTTTACAAGGGGGACTAACCAAAGATGCCCTGAATTAACACCAGGTCTTGAATAGATACTACAGGTTGCACAGACCAAGGTCAGTTCAGCCTCTTACTCAGGAACACCCATCTATTCGTGTGCTTAGCAGTACACGATCCCACTAACAAATACAAATAGTCAATAATGTTACTTCATTTTATTAGATAGTAGTTCAGACTTTTTATATCACTGAATTTCTTATATCACTGAAAAATTTTTAAGAGCTCCTGTAGGGCTATTTTTCACTGCTGCTTGGATCAACAGACTCTTCCCCCAATTCAGCATCACATATCTTTACACATGATGTTCTTGTTCCAGCTCTCAGAGCTGGGAATGAATCAATCTCTCTCCTAGTTTGAGCTCCCTATACCCAGCACTTAAAGCCATTTCTTTGAGCCTGTATGGTACAGAATCCTCCTTGCACCTCTGCATTAGGTGATCTCAGGCTTCAGCTGATGATGTATTTCACCTCCAGCTGCATTAGATATTCCTCCTAGACAAGAGAAATTACATTACCACAAATTGCCCATCCTTAGATAAAGACCAAGAAATCATTATTTCACCCCAAGGGTTATGTCACTCTGCAGTATTTTTGACACAGAGCACCAATGGAAAGAGTAAGAGGCCAGATGGGTCAATGGTCTGAAGGGAAATGCTGTGTCGTTATCCACTTCAAACCAACACATCTGAGTACTAGAAGAACAAAAAGAACACATAGAAAACAGAGTACAAAACCAAATATACAAAACTAAATCAATTTTCTCCTCCATCTAGACCAAATCTACCTTTCCACCTCTGTCTTTTAATGTTAGCAACAAAAAACTCCACTTGGCTTGTCAGACAGTAAATTCTTTAAGATGATGCAAAATTAAGCTCCTTAATGAAGTGAGTTCACTTGTGCAACTTTCACCAGCTTTGAAAGTGCCAACTTCAAAATAGTCTACATCTGGCAAAATTATTTCCAACAATTTCACATTACAACCTGCATATACACCTGGAGAAAGATCATTTTTATGGGGTTGCCACAACAACAACAAAAAAATCAGCTATTTTAAGCTGCTGGCAGATAAGTGAAGACTTGAGAAATTTGTACTAAAACATGTCAGAGAACTTTGAGACTTACAGAAAGGAGTTAGTATGTTTGCAGATGCCTTTTGATAAGAGAAGAGCAGCTTCTAAAGAACTATGTTAAAGACAAGTGATCTGTATTTAGTATGATGCCAAACTGATCTTGTTGTCATACAGCACAAACTTTGACAATTAAATTTTTATATAAATTGGAGTAGTTTCAACGTGTACTCTTTATACCATTACAGCACAAAACTTATGAGTTATTCTGCTTCCTCCTCCCAAAGCTTCTTAAAACCAAAATCTATATTATTAAAGCTAAAATGCTCTACCATCCGTACTTTCTCAGAACCAAAGGTTTGGGTTTCTTTTAGGGGAAAAAAAAAGCTAACATGGCATTTAATCTAAACATTTGTGCAGAACTCAGATGTCATAAATTTAGTAAGACATATGTATAGGGATCTCTGTTTCCCTCCTTCTCACGTATCCCTGTGCACTGACAGCATTCATAAGGATATTTCCCTGCACCAGAAATAGGAAGAAAAACCAAATCAAAATATACAACAAAAATGAAAGGCTTACAATTCATTTAAAGCACTGCTCCCAAGCACAGCTGAGAGGCCACTGCTGGGCAGAAGTCTTGTGCTTTGGACACAACCCCAGCTTCACTACACAGATGGCTTACTTGCACCATTTTGGGGTATACCATGTCAGTACAACAGTGTGGAATGACTTACGAGAAGGAAGCCCGGGCAGAAGCAACGTACAGTAGAATACAAGAAACAACAAAGCGTGAAGAGTATATAGGCATCTAGTTCCCTCCAGAAGTCTGAAAGTTTGCTATATAAATAACCTGATAACAGGCAAAATGCAAAGTGTCAGACAATACCACTGGGAGACACCATAACACATTTCAGCAGGCTGGAGACAAAGCAGCTAGACTGGGAAGGAATTCAGGACCGAAAGATGCAGCATTGCTAACCATCTCTGGACTACCTCCAATACATTCAGGTATACACTGCAGTCAGAAAGGTGACTTAAAGGAGATGTCCTTATATAAAAATGATACCAAGAGATTTTAGCAGCATGTTAAATAAAGTCAAGGACACAGTCAAGAAGGTTAACAGCAATGAAGGGACAAGCTTCTGTGCTGGTCACGCACAGAGAGCAAGACAATTTAGAAGGAGATGGTAGAGCAAAGAAGCAGTAAGCTGTGTGAGCAGGAAAAAGAAAAAAGCAGAAAAGTTTTGAACTGCTCTACTGGAACAAGGCAGAATGCACAAGAACAATAAAGGGTGACCATGTGGCTGTCAAAAGAAACATGATCAATGAGACACATTCTGACAGGATCAGACAAAATTCAGGTGTGGAAATGGGAATCGGCAGCAAAAAAACCTAATGGATCACCTCACAAAAAGGAAATGACTAAAGATGAGTAAAGGATTACACCTGAGAATCAAGGAAGCAGCAGTGGAAAGAGCAGAGGACAGTGCAGGACAGCAGTTCAGAGGAAAAGCAGAGAAGGACAGAATGTGACAACAGGTAATACAGACGATGCTTGAGAAGAGGGGGAAAAAAAAAAAAAAAGCTGTTCCTGATCTCTCATCATTCGGACATTTGATAATACTGGGCAAGGAATGAGAGCACAGGAGCAAAAGGATAGAAAAACTGCCAGGAATGAGCCATGAATAGCAGACCATTTTTGAGAATATTTAAAGGCAGCATGAGAATATGGTGAAGCTGGCAAGCACAGGATCACCTGAGGTTAAGGAGACTTGAGGAGAATAGCAAAAACAAGCTGCTGTCCACCACCACCTACCAGGCAGGCTGAGTTGCTACCAGGAGCATAAGCTTTTTCCCAGGACAGAAATTGCTAAAGCTGTTTAAACAGTGACCTCTAATGGACACATCACACAATACCTGTGTTCCTACCGACGGCAGAAACTCAGGGACTTAAGGTACCACCAGATAATGAGTCAAAAACTAGAATCTTAAAACAGATTCTCCAAATTATTACAAAGCAAATTAATAGTCTCAGTTAAGTAAGTTAAATAACTGTTACAGTAGTTACAAATCATCCAATCCTTACAGAATATCCCAAAAATAAGTGAGAATAAAGCATGTCAGGTTGGCAGTGTAATAGTTGCGTGCATACTGATGGCCAGCACTTGTACATGTCGTCAATGTCAAAGTAACCTTTAACACCCCAGCCTGCTTTCCAGTCACGTCTTCCCCTCTGTGCACTCCTGGGTTGGACTATAGTTGACCTGAGCTTCTGAAAGCTCTTCAAGCACACTTCCTATTCCTGATGTAGTACAGAGATTTCAATTGTCAAGCTTCATCAGCATATCAAGTAAGGATATTAAGGGTGACTATACTAGGATGTGAACTTTTGCATATGCTTTAAGTAGCTGGAGAATACCTTGAGTTAGCCTAGCTATCTACAGTCTATAAGTTGAATGGCAAAATAGTTCAGAACAGATACTCTGCAAGAGGAAAAGCCAGGTAAGGCCTAAGCCACAATATAAATGCTCAGTTTCCTTCAAAACTGGAGTTTCTCCACTGCTCACTTACTAATCTAGTGGCATAAGGTAACCAAAAGGTGAACCCTAATAGACCTAACAGTGACTCCACAAAGCTACTTTTTAACCAGTCAGAAGCTGTCATTTGGGGTTCTAGTGTAACCAACTTATAATAATAGCTAAGCCCTCAAGATTATGTGATACACAGCTGAAAAACACTACATCTCTTACCCACTCATTTGTTTGACACTATCTCCCAGAGCTCCAAATTGTTCTGCTTGAAATGACACAGGGCAAATACTGGAGTAGAAAAGACAGCCAAGCCTGGCCATATGCCTTTCCTCTCCCTGACCCGGGCTCCTCAGACACCCAGTATTCTTCAGTTCCCAACCTGTCCCCCAGAATCATAGCGAAGCCACAAACTCTAGCTGAAGAACTTTGAAAAATGGAGGACAACATTTGATTTCAAAACTTGTATGACAAATTCCTTAACACAAAACTTCAGAATCTCATGACGATCCAAACTGGAAACCAACCACAGTGTAATACACAACTGGCAGAGCCACCCCAGCATCAACCATAGAGCAGTAACGTAAGTGGAAGCACACTGGCTGGAACAGCAAAACATGCAGGTCTACACCAACACCTTCAGCTCACCTTCATTCTACACAGGAGTGTCAGAAAGAGGAAGTGGTCAAGACCGCTGCCAGCTTCAGGAGAAGTTACATTCCACTTCTATTTAGGACTTCTTCACCCAAGCTCAAGCACACAAAACAGTACAATGGATACCCGTAAAAATTATTACTATTGCACAGAAAATGCAGAAGCATTCTGCACTTGTGACTGACCAAACTAATCAAGCATGGTTTCTACAGAAGTATGTACTGTGGCTCCAAATCCAGCACTCCAGTACAGCTAGCCTAATCCACTACCACTACTCAAGTTCTATTAACAATCCCACTGAGCAGGAGGTGAATGTCACCTCTATGACCCCCAGCTGCAATCAGATGACATGGAACAAAGACAATGTGGTGATACCTACACAACTCGATGTACCACACTGGAGGACAGATTGACAGGACAAGGGGCAATGATTTTAAACTAGAGAAGGGTAGATTTAGATTGGACATCATAAAAAAGTTCTTTACAATGAGGGTGGTGGATCACTGAAACAGGTTTCCCAGAGAGGTGGTGGAGAACCCATCCCCAGAGACATTCAAGGCCAGGCTTGATGGGGCTCTGAGCAACCTGATCTAGTAAGAGATGTCCCTGCTGACTGCACAGGGGTTGGTCTAGATGATCCTGGAAGGTCCCTTTCAACACATAGCAGTCTATGCTTCTATCATTCAGCCACTCATTTCCACAAATTTGAGGAATGTGTGTCAGGACTTCTACTCCATTTATTTTTATGTTAGCCAGTAGGTTCAAAAGACATGTAGGTCAGGATCAGACAACCTATGCAGGCTAACAGAATAAGCATGACTGTGTGTAAAGCCTTCTATCCAGTATACAGCTGAGAAGCAAAATTAAAATCACTGCATGATTAAATGAAAAATTCCCAGTACAATATACGGAGACACTGGCCCTCATGTCTACATAAAGCACTAAGGGCAATAAGCAGGATTGCAGCCCTGGACTTCAGGAGAGCTAACTTTGATCTCTTCAAAGACCTACTTGGAGGAATCCCACAGGTTAGGGCTCTAGAACGTTGGGGGGGCTCAAGAGAGCTAGTTAATATTCAAGCACCACCTCCTCCAAGCTGAAGATTGGTGCATCTCTATGAGAAAAAAAAAAAAAGTAGAAGAGGCAAGAGACCTGTGCAGATGAACAAAGATCTTCTGGAAAAACTCAACTGGAATAATTTTTCAGTATGTGGAAAAAGGGACTGGCCACTTGGGAGGAATATAGGAACATTACTGGAGTATGTAGGGACGCAACAAGGAAGGCTGAGCCCTCTTGGAATTAAATCTTGTAAATGATGCAAAAGACAACAAGAAGGTTGTCTTCAAGTATATCAGCAGGAAAAGGAAGACTAGGGAAAATGTGGGCATGCTGCTGAATGAGGAGGGTGCTCTGGTGACAGAGGATGCCAAGAAAGTGGAGTTATTGAATATCTTCTTTGCTTCAGTCTTTACTGTTTGGTCAGACCTTAGGAATCCCAGTCCCTGGAGACAAGAAAGTCAGGAGGAAGAATGACTCTCCCTTGGTCAAGGAGGATCAGGTTAGAGATCATTTAGGCAAACAGGACACTCACCAGTCCATAGGGCCTGACAGAATGCACCCTCAAGTGCTGAGAGAGCTGGCTGATGTTATTGCTAAGCCTGAGGACTGGAGGAAAGCCAATGTCACTCCAGTCTTCAAAAAGGGCAAGAAGGAGAACCCAGGCAATTACAGGCAAGTCAGCCTCACCTCCATCCCTGGAAAGGTGATGGAGCAGCTCATTCTGGAAGTCATGTCCAAGCATGTGGAGGAAGAAAAAGTTATCAGGAATAGTCAGCATGGATTCACCAAGGGGAAATCATGTTTAACTAGTCTGATAGTATTCTATGACAGTGTGGCTAGCTGGGTAGAGGAAGGGTGAGCAGTGGATGTCATCTACCTTCAGTTCAGCAAGGCTTTTGACACTGTGTCTCATAACATCTTCACAGGTAAGCTCAGGAAGTGGGTCAGGGGTCAATACTGGGTCCAGTCTTGTTCAGCATATTCATCAACAACCTGGATGAAGGGACAGAGGACAGCCTCAGCAAGTTTACTGATGATACAAAACTGGGAGGAGTGGCTGATACATCAGAAGGCTGTGCTGCCATTCAGGAATACCTGGACAGTCTGGAGAGTTGGGCAGAGGGGAACCTAATGAAGTTCAACAAGGGCAAGTGTAGGGTCCTGCACGTGGGGAGGAATAACCCAATGCACCAATAACCCAGTACAGGTTAGAGGTTGACCTGCTGGAAAGGAGTACAACCTGGGATTCCTGGGGGACAAGCCAGCCATGAGCCAGCAATGTGCCCTTGTGGCCAAGAAGACCAATGGTATCCTGGGGTGCATTAAGAAGAGTGTGGCCAGCAGGTCAAGGGAGGTCCTAGGCCTCATCTACTCTGCCCTAGTGAGGACACATCTGATGTGTGAGTACTGTGACCGGTTCTTGGCACCTCAGTTCAAGAGAGATGGGGAACTACTGGAGAGAGTCCAGTGGAGGGCTACAAAGATGATCAGAACTGGAGCATCTCTCTGACAAGGAAAGGCTGAGAGACCTGGGTCTGTTTAGCCTGGAGAAGAGAAGACTGAAAGGGAATCTTATAAATGTTTTTAAATGTCTAAAGGGCAGAGGTCAAGAGGATGTGGCGAGTTTCCTTCCAGTTGTGCCCAGTGAGGACAAGGGGCAATAGGCACAAAACAGAACATGTTCCACCTGAACATAAGAAAAAACTTCTTTACTTTGAGGATGATGGAGCACTAGAACAGGCTGCCCAGAGAAGGTTTAGCATGGTGGCTGGACTAGATGACCTCCAGAGGTCCCTTCCAAGCCCCACCATCCTGTGATTAAG